>PVJL010003005.1:87437-172887 GCA_004026885.1 Lyroderma lyra | reverse complement strand
GCATGTGAGGGGTGTGAGGCATGTGAGGGGTGTGAGGGGTGTGAGGGGTGTGAGGTGCGTGGGGGGGCGGGGTGTCTGGGCGGAGGTTAAATTGGTCTTGCAGCTGGCCAAGCTCCGAGAAGCTTGTGTCCCAAGGTCAGCACTGTTCTGAGACAGCAATAGCCCTATCAGCTCTTTGATTTGCGGCTTGCCAAGTTAGCTCCCCCCAAGCTCGGTTTTGTTAACTCTCTTCCTGCCTCTAACTGCCTGCCTCATCTTCCCCAAGAGGCGTGATCCACATAAATCTTTATGGGAAGTTGAGGGGCTGGAGGTCTCTTCTATGTTGACTTCCTGCTGAAAGTTGTCATTGTCCCTACCTATTGGGGATTCACAGAACTCTCACCCTATATGATCTGAAGGGAGGAAGGGGTCTTGAGATCCACCTGAGTGACCATGTTGACTTCTTTGGTTGGGATGGTTTGTATCCCAATGGCCCGAAATAGATTCAGTTAATAGATTTAAAAGCATTGGCCTGAGAAGCAGGCCTCAAAGCAACTAGCTGAAGTCTAGCCAGCACAACGAACTAAAGTTTTGCCAGCATGAATCACAAATTCCAGGATGGTTAACTAAAGCCGGGGCAAAAGGCTATCTGGAGAGATCAAGTCCAGAGACTAAAAGTCCCCAGAGGGGCTCTTTTGTTTGGCCCTTGTCATTATGAGACAATCCAAGAGTCTGGTTTGCTGTAGGCTTATTCCCATACTTGGTTTGAGTGGCTGTTAAGAGCCGAAAACAGCGCTGCGATTTGGACTTATACAGAGATTTATGTAAATCTAAACAGGAGAAGGGCCTCGTGCACTGTGCTATCTAAATACCAATACTCATATTTTAGTCCCATTCACTAAAGAGGGAGTTGTTTTCAGTGGAATTTGGCTAATGCAATTGACCCTTAAACAACACGGATGTTTACTCCACTGGAGCACTTACGCGCCCATGTTTTTGAATAAATACCTGTACTGTCACTGGTCACCAGCTGGTAGTCGCGGTGTGCCTCGTTCTGCGCCATTTTACACAGGGGACTTGAGTGTCTGCAGATTTCAGTATCCATCGGGGGTCCTGGAACCAATCTCCCATGGACACCGAGGGACAACTCGCTTTGAAGGGAGTCAGAATTTACCTGTGGATTATTGATGGTTGTGGGGTTGGCACCTCTAACCCTCCCACTGCTGAAGGGTCAGCTGTATATATCCATCTTCCTTAATGTCCGTCTTTCAGTCTTGCAAATAGAGAGGATTGATTGGTATTTGTGTATTTTTAACAAATGGACTCAAAATCACCTAAAAATTTACTGGAAGATTTTTAAATTGGTTGGAATTTTCTGTTTTCAAGTTCTTAGAGTGTGCAGACTTTGAGAGTTTTTAAAGAAAACATACGTTCATTGCTTTTTGGCAATAAAAGCTCATAACAATGGAAACATTTCTAAACATCTGCTTTCAAAATGCTCTTTCCAACTCGTTAGTTTCTCTCCAAAAGCAGTTACATTCTCACACATTGTTTAAAAATCACTTTCCTTTTGAAGGAACAGATTAGGTGCTTTGTTTTTGGGGAGAACAAATACTGACAGTCACGTATCACCCCTGAGGAGGTCATCGAACATGGCACTTGTGTTTTTCACAAAGGAAAAACATGAGACATCTTCAGGTGCAGTAGCTGTTTTAAGGCACTTTCGGGGTCACTCCCCATCTCATAACAAAGTATCATTGAAGAGTCTTCTATTGTAAAGGTCTTGTTTTTAGTGGTAATAATATAAAGAAGAAATATAATAACAGAAAATACTGATTCTGCCTCAGGCACTGTATAAGCAGGCTCACACGTATAAACTCATTACCTCCACAGGCAACCCTGTGAAGCAGGTATGATTCTAGTCCTCTTTTACATAGAAGGAAACTGAGGCACAGAAATGGCAGAACTAGGAGAGGTCAACCAGCAAGAGTTTTTAGGACATTATTGTAGTGACTATGACAGATGATATTATCAAAGGGGAGACTGTTGATGGGTCAATGGTGGGTCTCCATTTCTTCTTCTATAAAACAGGGGTGATAATGGCTTGTACCTCATAGAGTTATTGTGAAAATGAAGTGAGTACTATATGAAATGCTTCAAACCACACCTGACCCATAATCTGTGCTCTGTGAGTGTCTATTAAGGGTTTCGTGTGAAGATGACAACACGGAAAATGTTTGGGGGTTCCTGGAACAATACCAGTGTTCAATAAATATGGGCTCCTCTCTCCTGGTGGCATCTATTGCTGTGCAACGAATTACCTTGAACATAGCAGCTTAAAACAGTGAGAAACTTGTATTATCTCAGTTTCTCTGCATCAGGAATTCGGGATTGCCTTAGCCAGGTGGTTCTGACTCAGGGTCTCTCATGAGGTGGTAGTCAAACTGTTGGCTAGGGACAGTCACTGAAAAGTTGATTGGGGCTGAAGGATCCCCTTCCAAGATGGCTGGCCAGCACATTCATGCTGGCAGTTGGCAGAAAACACCAGATCGCTACCATGTTGACTTCTCCATAGGGTTGTTCAAGTGTCCCCCAAAACAAGGCAGCTGACTTCCCCCAGAGTGAGTGTGATCTTAGAGAAAGCAAGGTGGAAGCCGCCATGTCTTCTATGATCTAACGTTGGGTGTCACGCACTGCCATGTCCATAATATTCAATGGGTCACACAGGTCAGTACTGCCCAAGTGGAAGAGAACTACCCTGAGTTGTTAGAACACCAGGCAGGGATTGCTGGATGCCACATTAGAGACTGCCACCTGGTAAACATCCATAGAAAACTTACTTCTCTATTTTGGGGGCATTTTTTTTACCAACCACGAGCTTCCCTCCTTCCTCCATCCCACCCTCCCACCTCCCTTCCTCCCTTCTTTCCTTTTTAATACCGTTTCCTTCTGATTATAAAGATAACTGTGTTGTAGAAAATTTAGAGAATACAAAAAAGAATAAAAATATTTTAAGTTACCTATAATTCCACAATTATTTGATATTCTTTCTGATGGGTAATCCAGTGTTTTCATGTGAAATTTTATGTATACCTTATAAAATTTTAATTGCACTGCATGCTCAGTTTCTGTCTGGCTTTTTACACTTGAAATCATATCATGATCACTGCTCAGTGTTATTTAATGTTAATAATAATATAACCATTAATTAAATATTTAGAAATATCCTAAGCCTGTATTGAGCTCTCCACATGTCTTTAATTTTTACAAAATGTCTGTGGGGAGGAACTATTATTGTACTAACTTTACAGAAGAAGAAATTGAGGCTCAGAAAAGTTACCAAACTAGCCTAGCGTCACACAGGAAATAAATGACAGAAGCCATTAAGACCTCAGTTCAGATCTGATGGCCTCTACTGTACTCTAATGGCTGTGCAGTATTTCACCGCATGAATGTCACACAATGCACTTGAACAATCTCCGGTTGTTCTCCAACTAGGTTATTTCTAGTTTTATAATAGAAATGAAGCTCTGGTGCATGTCCTTTAACATATTTTTTTGTTTACATAGGCCCCAACTTCTTTTACATCCCCTGGGTGTGCCGTGGCATACCTTGGAGGAACGCGTGTCACTTAGAGCTGGCTTAACCCATTCAAAGGGCACTACTCAGTGGCCTGTATAATTGAAAAGAGAGACATCTTGCTTTAGGCGTGGTTTAATCTAGCAGCTCAGAGATGTCAAGGACTCGGGTCCTCTTCGGCCTTCTGGTTTACCTCCTGGTTTAGCTCCTGCAGTGTTAGCTCCATCTCTCTTCCATCTGGCTGCACATGGAAGTTTCCCAGAAGGTCCAGACTCTCCCCAGGCAACAAATGGCTGCCTTGAATCGTGACCTCACACTCTCATACCACACCAGCTGGGCAATTCCTCTTTCCTGGATGCCCCAGCAAATGGTTCCTGGCATCTCACTATGAACAGGAAGGATGGATGTTCCTATTGGCTTAAGCCAGTCAGGACCCATCCCTTGAGCTGTTTGGGTCAGTCTCCACCCAAATGTCACCTGGGACTAAGAGAGCAAAGGCTACAGCAGTTATCTCTTGCTGTATAACAAACTTGCCAAACTCCGTGGCTTAAGACAGAAATGATTATTTCTCATGATTTTGAGGGTTGGAATCTGGGCAGCTCTGCTCCTCTCTCTGATGTCATTCCTGGGCCACAGTATTCCGATGGTTCTACCTGGACTAAGGGGTCACAGATGACCTCACTGGTCCATCTGGCAGTTGGTATTGTGCTGGGTGGGATGCCTCAGTTCTCCTTCACACAAGCCCCACCCTCTAGTTGGCTAGACTGGGCTTCCTGGTTGCATGGCAGTGTCTGGGGCTGAGAAGGCATACATAGAAGCTGCAAGGTTGAGCTCTGTCCTGGGCACTCACAAGGAGTCGCTTCCATGCATTCTACTGGTCCGAGCACCTCAGCCCAGATGTAAGGAGATGAGAAATAGACCCTATCTCTTGATGGGCAGGACATATTGCAAAGGGTGGTATGTCTGCAAACAATCAGCCATGGGTGATGGGAGCAGATGCAGAAGAATATATTCTGGACAGCCAAAATGACCAATGACCACCATGAGAGAACAGAGGTGGCAGTGACACAGAGGACTTCCCAAAGAGGCTGACCAGATGTACTGTTTTCAACAGGACAGAAAACAACAGCACTGCCCTGTTTCAGACTGTACGAATAGTCAGCCTACTGACACCTTGAATTTAGCCCAGAGAGCCTAGGCTGACCAGAGGTACCATGTGAAATGGGACAGCCCTGTTGCTTTCTGTCCCATTTAAAATGGTACAGCTGGTCAGCCTATAGAGAGTAGAAGATGGTGCCTTCTGCCCACAGACCCCCTGGCAATCTCAGTGGGCAATGCCCCTACAGACAACACGTGAGTCAAACACAAGAATGTTCCTGGGAACAACACCCAGAGACCATCTCTGCGATCAGGGTAGGGGGGGCTGTTGCCTTACAGCTGCCAAATCATCTGTCCCCTTGCACCTTCCCCATGACATCACAAGGAAGGGTCTCGGAAAACTGAGACCCGATGGAATGATATTGGTCATTCTGCCCTAATGGATGGTTGCAGAACAATGAAACCCCTGGGGCTGTGCATGTGTGTGAAGGCACAGTACTTGTTGGAGCACAATGAGCCCTTTCCGGAAAGCAGCCATGAGGCACACAACTCACAGACCGTGGAGAAAACCAGTTTCACTTTCTAGTGTGCCCATTAACAAAAGCTATGCGCTGGCCCGATTCGGGGCTCAGTCCTTGAGGCCTGAGTCCCTTGGCCCCGCTCGGACTCCGTGCTTGGCTACTGTCTTTCTTCACCTTGCGCCGCCCTTCTTGTTTCCCACAGCTCTTGTCGTGCAGGACACATGAATAACATGTCTCCCTCACTAAACTGAGTCATGAAATTTTTATTAAGGGACATAGTTTGTCAACGCCAAACAAACAAGGCGATTCTGGACAGACTCAATAAGAGCAGATCCCTCCCCAGTCACGCAGTTGCCCTTTGGAGGAATTGTGAGGTGGGAGGTGAGGGCTGGAGGGGGCTGCAGAAGGGGCTGTCCAGGCTGTGACGCACGTGCACAGCCCCTATGAACGCAGGCGCAGCAGCCACACCCGCTTCCCCAAGGTTTCTTTGCAAAAGGGCCGCCTCCTTCACAAACCTGAGTGACGGCTGTTCCAGCAGCCACTTCTCCATCAACCAAGGACGGTCGCTTGTGGCTTTTTCCCTCCAGGAATCTGTACGTCACCTTCCTGCCCCCTCTGATGGAAGGTGACAGGGACCCAGGCTTCTTAGCTGGACAGACCCTCTGAGCCCCGCCCTTTCCACCCAGTGAATGGGCCCCCACTTGAAGACTACGAGGTCACCCATACCCAGATTGGCCGTCTCAGAGGTGTGTACTATTGGTCCAGCAACTTAGCCCCTCCGAACCATAAGATGGGTGTAACATATACAAAACTCTTGGCATGACTTTTTTTTTTAATTCGAGCCAAGATTTTATTTTATTTTATTTTATTTATTTTACTTTTTTTTGGGGGGGGGGGGGGGGGGTAGTTCCCTGGCTGGGAATCAAACCCACGCCGCAGCATTGAATGCACCAAAACCTAGCCGCTACACCACCAGGGAAACCCGCCCCACACCCCCGCTGGTGTTCGCCCTGTGAACTAAGAATGACTTTTACAATTTTAAATGGTTATGGGAAAACATCAAAATAAGAATTACATATTCTGATACATGAAAATTACATGACTTTAAAATTTTGGTGTTCATAAATAAAGTTTTATTGGGACACAGCCACATCTATTGGTTTAGAAGTTGTCTGCGACCGTCTTCACACTCCAAGGGCAGAGCTGGGTGCAACAGAGACGTACGACTGCAGAGCCCCGATGGTGGCCGTGTGGCCCTCTCCAGAGAAAGCCTGCTGCCCTGCTCTGCCCCAATCTGGGCCCTATTCTGGGCATTGGGCACACGGAGGCGTTTTAACTTCCTAAGGCTGCAGTCACAAATCCTCACACTCGGGGTGGCTCATAGCAACAGAAGTGTGCTCTTTCACAGTTCTGGAGGCCAGAAGTCTGAGATAAGTGCCATCGGCAGGGCCACGCCCCTTCCCAGCGCTCTTTCTGGCCTTGTCCAGCTTCTGGTGGCCGCCAGCATTCCCTGTGGTTGCATCACTCCGGTCTCTGCCTCCCACCTCTGCCTCTGTGTGTCTTCTAAAGACACTTGGGCTAAGAGGCACCAGATAATCCAGGATGACCTCATCCCAAATCCTTAATTTATTATGTCTGCAAAGATCCTGTTTACAAATAAGGTCGCAATCACAGGTTCCGGGACATGGACATAGTTTTTTCTTTTCAAGGCTGTGGGGGGCATCATTCAACCCACTACAAGTGGTTTCTTATCTTCTAGAAGCTTCAACACCCCCCCCATACACACACACACACACACACACACACATTCAAAAATTTTGAAAAGAAACGTAACTGGTCCAGTGGTGATAAGAGCTGTGAAGAAAACGAAAGAGGGGCGACGGGGACAAAGCGGGGCATGGAGGTCGTTCAGGGCCCAGGGGAAACGGGGAGCCACGCGGCCATGGGGACGGGGCGCGCAAGGCGGAGACCCCCAGGGGAGGAACGGTGACATCGGTCAGGAGCAGCAAGGGGTCACCGAGTGGCCGGAGGAGAGCGAGCAAGATGAGGAGAGAGGAATGGTTATAACCTGGGGGGCCGCTCCGTTCCGCGTCCTTCACCGCCCGCCGAGTTCCGTCTGGGCCTGTGCTCAGTGCGAGCCCTGGCACGCGCGCAGCCCGGCCTGGGAACTGTGATGATTACCCGCCCGCCCAGCATGACTTCGGTAAGGAAATGGAGGTGACGTGCAAGGTCACCCAGGGATAACTCGCAGGTGACGGTCCTACCCTCACCCCCAAAGTTCCGTGTCTTCAAATTTACCACACGAAAAAATATTATTAAATACTGATCATCATATACATTTCTGTTATATCAGGATTAGAGACAAGTTCTCTTAGAAATAACCCCAAGAACAATTTTTATTTTCACATCGAACACCAGTCAGATTTGCTTCAGCCTCCAAGAGCGTGTTTATGTGAAATTAAATGGAAGCTGCAGCGAGCTGCACTTTTTTTTAACTATCATATGGGAAATGGGTTAAAACAGAAGAAAAAGAGAGGACATAGGGCGTCAGAGGTTGCAGAGCAAACAGGTTCCTCCAACAGCAGGAGACTCTGGCTGCTTGTCCTGCTTCGACTTTCAAGGTCAGTTATCACAGCAAACAGTCTTCACAACCGAGTTCCAGAGGTCGGTTGGCTAATCCGCTGTGTGCGATCAGTGCCAGGCCGGCTGGTGCCAGCAGACACTGCGAGCCACCACCCCTCTTACTCCCCACGTGAGACCAGGGAGGCCAGAGAGCTTTCAGGCTGCCCGAACCTGGAGTGGGGGACACGGAGGCCTCAGCATGGGCCATTAAGGGGCCGAAACAAGACATCGGCCCTGACCTGGGCAGGCTGGGAGTTGGCAAGTACTGTTTGTACTATTGTTGACTTTCGATTACTGTTTAAAATTGATATCAAAATAACACACGTACATATTTAAATAAGCAAACAGCATCTCATATTACTCTCTCCTCTCCCTCTAAATCCTAGCCACGCTGGCCTTTCTTCTGTTCTGACGCACCCAGCTGAGTCCTGCCTCTGGCCTTTGCACTACTGCTCCTCCTGGTGTCTCGTCCAGTCTCAGCTCCAGGTCATGCCCTCAGAGACCCCCTGGCCATTTAGGCAAAGGTGCCCGCTCCTGGGACTGCGCATGTGTCCCCTCACCAACATGGTCTGCACTTGGACCAGTCTGAGAGGGCCACGTTTAGTCATCTGGTTGTTCCTCTGCTGTTGTTCTGTCTCCCGTGCTAGAATCCACGAGGGCAGAACTGGGCCTGTCCTGCTCACTGTGGAGTCCGTGTGCCAAGAGCAGCGCCTGGGATGCAGCAGATTTCCACTGAAGGTTTGTTACAGAAACGAAGGGAGGGAGTGAAGGAGGAAGGACGGGCAGCCGCCTCTGCCTCTGGCGCGTGGAGTCCCATCTTCACCCACGAATCTGACACAAGCATTGCAGCTGCTCATCTGGGGGCATGGGAGCAAGAAGGCGAGGAGCCCTGAAGAGCTTCTTCCAGAAGCCCAGGCCCTGCTCAGGCCAGAGAGGGCTGCTCGTCCCAGCCCAGCTGAGATCCTTTTTAGGATGTGACAGGATGTGGTGACTAAGAGCAGGGGTGCTGATGTCAGATACGTCTGTGTGGGGATCCTGGATCCACCGCTCATGACCTTGGGCTGGTCACTTACCACCGCTGACCCCAGCTTCCTCATCTGTAAAGCAGGCACCCCCAGAGGCTTCTCACGGATGCAATGGAGATTAAGATAATATTCCGGTAACAGGCCACCCAGTGGGGTATTTGTCCTCTTTTGTCCCTGCTTGGCAGCTAAGGTCCAAAGCTGTCAAGTATCCCACCTACAAAAAAGAGGGAGGCTCTGAGAGTCGTGTGGACGAGCTGGGGAGGCCTCCCAGGAAGGGGACTGGCCTCTTGCTTGTCAGTGGGTATTGGCTGAGCTGCAGGCCCCACGGCCGTGCTGGCGCTCCCACAGGGATGAGCTTGCGCAGACAGCTTCCTGGGAAGCTCTTCTGTCCCTTTCTCCTATTGTGGGGTAGAAAACGGGCAGTGGGTATCAGTTCACTAGGGCCACCATTGTCACTTTCACCTACCCACCTATCAAAGCCAGTCCCATGGGCAAACCCCACGTCTGGGGGCTGGGACAAACTCCCCCTTCGTGGGAGGAGCTGCAAGCCACCAGCAAAGGGCAAGCCCAGGGAGGGGTGAGGAATCGGGGCCGAAGCGCCTCTCCAGCGTGGGGCTTGGCCCTTAGGGTTGGGGTACACTTGGGAACCAGGACACCAGTGGCATTTCTGGCCAGAGACTTCTGAAGGTGGACGGCCCAGTACAGGGGCCCAGGCTCCCAGATGGTCTGGATGTGAAGGGCCTGGGTGGGGTGCCCGGGGGCGTCACACTCCTCCGGACACTCAGAAGGCTGGGAAGAACTCTGTGTCCCCAGCAGAGGTTGAAGGAGGAGAGAGGGTCATAGGACCAGTCCCGGGACCATAGAACCAAGAGATGAAGCTGAGTCCTAACCTGGAGAAGGTGCTAGGGACTGAGCCGCGGTGGGATCTAGACTGAAGCTGGCCCGTGCTCCCCGACTTCTGAGGGACCCACTCTGCAGGGACCTCTGTGCCTCCAACGCTGCAGAAGCCAGTAAGTGGGACACGGAAGGTGGGGGAGAGCCTGAGGGCCGCACCCCACACTCGAGGGATGCTGGGGCCTGGCCCCGACCGACTGGTGGGGGCGGAGGGGCAGGGAGGAGCTCTGAACCGAATCGGAGGCCAAAGTTCGAAAAGGAGCAGGCCTGAACCTGCTACTGAAAGGAGGCCGTTCCAGCAACGGAACGGGACCAGAACTCGTGGAGTCGGCCCGGCGGGCGGTGCGGGTGGAGTGCAGCTGTGGGCCGTTACGTGAATTATAGAAGTCACGATGATGGTGGCAGCTAACATACACAGTGCGTCCTGTGTGCCAGCCCCAGTGCTGGCGCTTTAGATGTAAGAACTCTTTTCATCTTCATGATAACCCTATAATATCATTGTTATTACATAGAATGTCTCCATTTTAAAGATGAGGGAACCGGGACAGAGAGGGTCAGAAACTTGCCCACAGTCACACAGCAAGCGGTGAGGAGCCAAGATGCAACCCCAGGCAGTCAGAATTCCAAGTCTGTAGCTATGCTAACTCCTTATTTTTTTAAGAAATGAAACCGCTACACTAACTCCTTTTTTTTTTTTAAAGAAATGAAACCATGTCATGTTTATACGTCAGTGAGTTAAATGCCCCCAATAAACCAATCACTTAGTAGGTGTTCAAGAAATGTTAGGTCCCTGACCGTTTCCTCCCACTGATCTGGGCTACCATGGCCAGCCCCTGTTGTCATAGTGACTCCTCCCAGGGGCTTTCAGAGGCATGGGAAAGAGCACTGAGCTGAACCTGGATACTAGCTTCTAACCCTGACTCTGACCCTGGCTCTCACAGCTGCCTGGTTCCCCACACTGGCTCCGGACTCCTGAGCTGAAAAACAAGGGCATTGGACTTGGCTGTGATCAAAGAGGCTGTGGCAATACCTCCTGGGGAGGTCATGCACACTCCGCCTCCTCACACAGCTTCTGCTCTCTCAGATGGGTGTACCTTCATACTTGTGCAGATGTGTGCAGGTGTGCGCGTGTGCAGGTGCACGTGTGTCCAAGTCACTGGCTGCGTCTCAAGGCTAATAGCCATGTAGCATAGGGCACATCTGGAGGCAGGAGCGGGCCACAGGGAAGCCCAGGAAAGCTTCACTGTCCACCACCACCTGCCTCCCCGGGCCTGCCTAGACCACCCCAAGACCCCAAAGCTAGCCCTGCACGGCTCAGAAAGAGCAGAGCTGGGCTGGAGCTCCCACTCTGTCATGACGCTGGGCTGTGTCTGAGCTTTCAGCTGAACCCCCAGTCACCCCTGACTGCTGCTGACTGGCAGAAACCGGGCCCCCAGCCCTACGACTTACAGGCCAAAGGACCACTGTTGGAGCAGTCACCGTGACCCAGGCTCGAAGCTAAATGGGCCACATTCATCACCCAAGTGGTTCTTCAACCCCCCTGGGAGGAACTCATGCTAATTCCATTTTGTAGACAAGGACTGAGGAACAGAGAGCCTAAACGATTTGCCTGAGGTCACACAGCTGGGCTGACTGACATGTGCTTAGACGCACAAGAGAGAAAAAGCCTGCATACGAATGCAGCATTGCTTTGAAATATTAAATTGAATACTATGATTTAGTATTGTTTGAGGGTTTTTATTCCCATTTCCCCCAATTTTATTGAGGTATATAATTGATTTAGATTGTTTTCATTTTGAATCAGTCAGGGATGAGGTGAGGGGGTTGGCACTACACTTTTTTCAGTTTAGGATCTGGCCCTGCAGTTAATGAACAGTAGTGTGTGAACTTGAACCCAGACCTGCCTGAGTCTGACTCTCATAGCCCTGGCCTCCTCAACAAGGAGAGACGGACTCTGACTTCCTCCAAGCTCCCAGACACCCACCCTCTGGCTGCCTCAGCTCGTCCAGAGGGGCTGGGGCTGGGCAAGAGAAGCCAAGAGGGCGGGATCCCCAGGAAGGCTCAGGCCAGCCCCCGGCACTGTTGCCCACCTGAACCGGAAGGGAATCACAGGGACCCAGAAATACTTGTGTGGCCATCTAGTGGGCGCGGGTTGCACATGCCTTTGCGTCTGGGGGAATTCTCTAATTGAATCCAGCACCCTGACGTAAAAGGCAATACTCACGTCCCAGCTTCCCTTTCTCCATCAGATGTGCCTGCCCACATAGGATTCCAGTTTGGGGGGAAGAGTAAAGCTGCTTCCTGGAGTAGGAAACAGAGTTTGCCTGCACAGGACGCAGAGATTTTAGAAGCAGGTGGTAGGACTGACCAGTGGTCAGCACTCAGCTCCACAAGGTAGAGCTCCAGGCCTGATTAAGGCTTCTCTAAGCAGCCTCATGTTCTGATCAAGTCCCTCGGGTCAGCACTGAAGGATGAGAGAGATTTGATGTGGAAATGAACGTCCTTGGCCCTCCCTGACGTAGGCAGCCAGCACACCGTCCACTCTCCCGGTGCGGAACTACACTTGCTTGGAAGAAGAGGTGCCTTTTGAAATTCTCACAAAGCCTGTCTAAAGTTTGAACTTGAACATGTTATCCAGAAGAGCCTGTTTTAATCTGGAGAGAAGAATTTTTAGTTAGTGGGCAGTTTTTTAGGACTTTTTTTTCCAATTACAGTTGACATTCAATATTGTATTAGTTTCAGGGGTACAACATAGGGATGAGACATTTACATAGTTTACGAAGCGATCCTCTGGCAGCACACATAGCTATTATAATATTACTGACTACATTCTCTGTGCTGTGCTTTACATCGCCGTGACTACCAATTTGTACTTAATCCCTTCACCTTTTCCACTTACCCCCACAAACGCCTCTCCCACCCGGCAACCACCAGTTTGCTCTTCATGTTTGTTCATTTATTCTGTTCTTTAGATTCCACATATAAGTGAAATCATATGGTTTCTTTCTCTGTCTGACTTATTGAACTTAGCATAATCTATCTATCCATGTTGTTGCAAATGGTAAGATGTCATTCTTTTTTACGGCCAAGTAATATTTCATTGTATATACGTACCGCCTCTTCTTTATCCAATTGTCTAATGATGGACACTTAGATTAGAGTGCGAGTATTTTTTTTTAATATAGTTTTCCTGCCACCAGTTTTCCAGAGTAAAATGAGACCAATTGTAGAAAAAGGTTGTTAATTTTATGCACATCTGAAGTCAGGTCAGAGTACAGAGCACCAGTCTGCACATGTACACACACATGCATGCAAACACTGCCACGAGTAATTACTATTCTGTAAAGCACATGGCACACGTAGGATCCTCTCCTCCCTCTCGGGCAGGACCCATGTGTTATCTATGCTTCATACCTTGCCCGGGATCCAGTTCCTGTCAGAGTAGAGCCTTGGTAAAGGCCCAGTGATGGACCGAAAGACTGAATATGTGAGTGAGGCACAAATGATACGTGTCTTTGAGCTGAGGGTGCATCAGACATGCATCGTTGTGTTAAGGGAAACCTGCACAGCTGGCCTTGACTCTGTAACCCGCTGTGCATAGCGAAACCCCCAAGAGCCTTGAACTCAGGGACAGGCTGGAGTGTGGGAGCCTCCCCAAGAGCAGAGCAACCCCACCTAAGTCACCTGAAAACTAGATGCTGCAAAGAGCTCTCAAAGCCCCCAGGAGAAGCGGCACCACCTACGTGTGGAGCCCTACTGTGCACCAGGAAGCAGGCCTGCCCCTCCCAGGCACAGGTTCCAGTCCCTACCATGCCCTGAGGGGAAACAGAGCCCTGAAAGGGAGAGAGATGGGACCCAGCAGACAGCAAATCTGGGACCACAGGGTCCCAGACTCCAAGCTCTCAGCTTCCTGCTCCCGCCAGGTCAGCTCTAGGCCGACGAGCAGGCCTCTCAAGAAGCAGGAAGCAGCACAGAGGCCACAATGTGCTGTCAGGGAGCAGAGCGGAATTTGGAATCCAACAGACCTGGCTGGAATTCCTGCTTTGCCACCTTCCTGCTGTGTGACCTTGGGCAAACCACATAACCCTTCTGAGCCTCACTGTCCCTCAGGTTCAATGGGAACAGTGACAAATGTCCTGTCTCCCTGACTCATCAAAATAGGAGCTTAGGAATAACTGCCATGAGCACGCTTCCCAGGCCTCCCGCAGGTTGAGGCTTCCCAAGTGACTGAGAGAAGGCTGACTGGTACAGAAAGAAGCCACACCGACCTAAGAGTGGGCCCCAGCTTTGCTAGCAACTTGCTGTGTGGCCTTGGGCAAGTCACTTCCCCTCTCTGAGTCTCAATCTCCTCATCTTATAAGCATTTGCTCTCAATATACAGGAATCGCAAGGAAGTGAGTGGGTGCCTGCAGAAGGCAAACCAGGGCTGCACCTGGGAGACCTACAGCAGGGAGGGCGGGGACCATTTTTGGAAATGTCACAAGGAAGATCATTACCGTCATGAAAGCCCCCAGAGCTTCTTTGGGGCTCCTGGCCCCTCCCAGGCAGGCTGCACATGGGGAAGATTGAGATGTCTTGCACATCCTTTGGAGTCTCCAGTGCCTTTCAGAGGCTGGGAGCAAGGTCGCTGACAAAATGCCCACCTATGTCAGGACTATGGGGTTTCTGGATGTTTCACTTAAAGTAAATTTTCCACCCTCCAACCCCCAGGGCCAACACCCAACTCTGACCCTAAGAGCTCTCTCTATGTCCCTCAGAGTCCCTGGGGCCCAGAGCCATCCCCGGGCCGGCACCATGCAAGGTTCTTGGCCTGTGCCCGGGAGGCTGCATAACCTAAGTCTTCTATGAACCTCACCACCCCAGCAACTCTGTGGGCCTGAGCCAATTAATTAGCATGGCTTTTAAAGATGTTTCCAAGGATGCACATAGGGAAGAGCGGAAATGGGAGTCCTTGAACTAAAGACATCCTTCACTGAAGAGCCATTCACTCGAGTGATTTTCCCTAAGGAGCCCTAAAAGGTTAGGCCAGGCATTTTGAGAAGACACCAAGGACGTGGTTTCAAAATGCCAAAAATTAGTCAGAAGACATCTCAGTGTAACTGTAGGCTTCCTCCTGTGAGGAGAAACCCATTTGGACAAATCTGGAAAACCCTCATGCACTCAACACATCTGGGCGTCTGCTACGGGCCAAGGCTTGCACTGAGCACTGGGGACACAGACTAATCCCTTGCCTTCAAGTTCGCATTTTGGTGGGGGGACACCATAGCCATCAATGACAAGAGGGGTCACAGGTGCCGTGGGGCAGTGGGGAGGGCCTCACTGTCAAGGGGAGTTCAGGAGAGCTTTGGAGGAGGAGAAGTTGGAAGAAGGCAGCCAGCTTAGAGGGTCAGGGAAGAAAGACCTGAGCTTTCCCCCAGAGCTGGTACAGAGATGACCCAACGTGGTCAAACATATTCACCGAAATGCTCGTGCACAGAATAAACCATTGCCCATCACCTATTTGTACTTTGGGACCAGTTCGGAGCTGCATCTGACATGGAATGGCCGTGCCGAGCCACTTCGCCTTCTCCCATCTTGGGTGACACTAGCCTCACTGAGCCAGGCAATCTCTCTTTCAGGACCAGGGAGACCAGAAGTCCCATTTTATCCTTGTTGTCCCAGAATTACTGTTGACACTGTCTCTTTTTTTTCAACACATTCTAGTTTGGAAAAAATAATTAGTTACCTACCCATTTCCCCATCAAAGCTTCATGACAGTCTTCAAACGTCTCCAGGCAACCCCAGCCTAAATGCCAGTCTTAAGACACTGTCACACCTGTGTCTTCACCTTTTTCCCCACCCACTTGCCCACTGTCTCTATCAGCCCCTTTCCCCTCCCTGGTCCCAGCACCCTGCAGAAATGTCACCCTCCAGGACAATAATGTTGCTCAGGAGTGTACAGGAAGGAAGCCCCACCACTAACAGTCCCCAAGATCTATAAAACTGGGGCTAGTTTTACCACTGGTCTCAACAGAGCCCTGCAGCTCAGACGTCCAGCAACTCTCAAGTCTGCAACTTACGTCCTTCTTCAGATCAGAAATCAGCCCCAGCAACACCGACCACAAGCCCCAAACACATTTTACCCGGTAATTGCACATGCAGGACTCGAACCTCTGGAAATCACCCGAAGAGCATCAGGGTTGTACACGAGGACGTCCACTGCAAACGGAGTACACAGAGCGTGATCTGTCCATTCAACGGAACGCTGTCTGCCATTAAAAATCCGGTTTTAGTACAATATTTATAACATGAGAAAGTGATCGCAACATGTTAAGTGAGTAAGGAGACCACAAAACAAGAGGAGCTCAATTTTACAAAAAAAAAAGGGGGTGGGGGTGGGGGTGGAGGAGCCAAGTCAACACATATTTACACTAATAAAGGGAAATGTGGAAAGAAAATTCACCCAAAGTATTAACTGTGGTTTTCTCTGGGCGGTGGAATTACATTAGTGGGCAATCAGTAGGATTAGATTAGTGGACTTCACTCAGTTTTCTGCAGTTTTCACCTATTTTTCTACAAACATAGCCAGGCTGCTGAAAGAGAAGTCAGCCCTCCATTGCATGAGGCCAATGGTGGGCGGTGGAGGAAAATGCTGAAGACTGTGAAGATTAATGTTTCGTCAGATCCTTTCCCAAAGCCGATGACCATGTCTTTGGCGGATGTAACTGACGTACACCAGAGGAAAAGGAGGTGGTCATGGGCAGCAGAATGGAGCCAGGACAGCCTCCGTAATTCAGAGGCGGCAGGGAGAGCGGCCCACCTGATTGAAAAGCCCCCACCATACCCCTTCCCTACCCCTTTCCTGAAAATGCAAAGACAATCAATCTCTGGATTTGTCAATGGCCTGAGAACTTATCCAATTCCACCTGCACTTCTTAAGGCCTGCTCTGGCTAGGCTCTATGTGGGACACCACAGACGGAGCAACCCAATCAGAGATCTGTCTCTGGCCTCCCTCCAGGGGAGAAGACCCTTGCTGTAGGTCACCCAGCCTCTGCACACCTCTAAGGACTAGGAGCTCATTACAACCCACAGAGCTGGGTCATGCCCACCAAAAATCCTCCACCCCAGCCCTTACACCCCCACAGCCCTTGCTCTACCATCCCAAATGTGTTCTGTCCAAGGGCGGGGCCCACCAGCAACAAAACACACCCCCACTCCCCATGTCTAGCCATTCCAAAGGCCCTTTCTTAATCTCACAGAGAGCACTCCTGGCCTTCCCTAGCAGGCAGGTGAGGAGGTATTTATAGCTCAGGAATAATTGCATGCTAATTCATTTCTGCAGAAAAGCGACTGGAGTTTTCAATTCCCCCGTCTCTGAACTCTGGAGTGGGGAGGCTGTGATTGACACAAAGCAAGGGGCTGCAACACACACGTGCACACATGCACGCACACACACAGCTCACACCCAGCCCAGAGCCCCACACCCCACCACCAAAGCGATTTTTATAAAGATCTCAGAAGTAGAAGCTATCAGCCCCCAACTCCCTTCCTCCCGTTTTCCCAACAAGCCAAGGGCTACCTTCCCCATTCCTAGAACATCCCCACCCACCTCCACTTCAGGTGAGCAAAACTCTTCCTGCCAGGTGTGGGAGTCCTTATTAGAACCTACCCCAGTCCTGTCTGTCTAGTCATCGTAAACCTAAAGCAGGAGCTGCTGATCTGTTATTCCAGAAACCTTGAAAGCAAGTGCCATTTCCACTACAAATGGCTGGGCAAGGCCCCAGCACTCAGACACAGCAACAAGCCCTCAGTTCCACCCACCCCTCCCCCATCACATCCTACATCCTCCTTCCCTCTGTCCCCTCCCCTGATAGCCACCTCCCCCAAGTCCGCTGAGGGACAGGGCCTAGCTGGTCACCGTGGGGAGGTGGTGGAGTGGGAGCCCACACTCTGAGGAATAGGGGCACCCTCTGAACTCTACATCCACCTCTACCAGATTCCCTGCTCTTTGAATATGAAAAACGGGGATGGGACTCCATGTCTTCACATGGCTTAAAGACGTTCTCCAGAAGAGGGTGGGAAACAGGCAGACCCTACAAAAGCTGGTCCTTTTCTGGTGCTCTCCCAGGCCAAGAGCCCGGGCCTCATCCCTCCCTGTCCTGCTCCCCACCAGGACAGTACCCCTCCCCTGGATGCCGGCCCTGGGGAGGCTCTAAGTGAAAAGAAGCTCCCTAACCAGTTTATATAACAACAACATAAGCATTTTATTTTTTCATTAAGCTTCTTGGTTTCTTAGTATCACAATGGAATGATGAGAAAACAAGGGGGAAAAAACCCTACAAGTCTGCAAATCTCTTAACACAGAGCAGAGACTTCAAGGCAATTAAGGGGGTGGGAGGGAGGTTTGACAGAAGTGCCAAAACAGTTCCAACATCATGTTTCTCTTTAGCCAGCTGGGCCAGGGAGGGGTATGGAGGTGGAATGGTGAGAAGGTGGCACTGTCATAAGCTGTCCTTGGCGTTTTTGTCTCATGACTGATAGACGCAGATCTGCATGGACCACCCCGCAGGATTTCCCGGTGCCTCCCTGGTACCTGGCCACGTGACCCTCGGCCTGCCCCAAACGCCCTGGGCACTCCAACCAGTGCTAAGATACACCCTGAAGCCAGTTCTGCTGGGAGCGGAGTGGGGAGGAGGGGAAGAGGGCAGGCGACACTGCTCAGGGTGTGAGAATCCACGGAGTGGCCAAGACTCGTCTGGGAGACATCTATGCAGAAGGTGAAGTGGTACAGGTGGCAGCGGCAGTCCGCGTCCCTCCGGTGGTACGCAGGCCAGGCCTAGAGCTTCACAGTGCCGGGGGGCAGGCTGTCATTGCAGAGTCTGTAGTAACGCAGGTCGTTGACCAGCCTGTGCACATTCTGGGTGAACGAGGGCAGGTCCTGGAAGGCAGGGGCACAGCTGCAGCCAGGCCACACCCAGCACCCCAATTCATCCACCCGCCCACCCCACCAGCATCCCAGAGTGTGCTCCAGGGCCCTGCAGATGTTTCACACAGCACACAGCTTCCACTCCTTCCCGCATCGGGTGTGAGCAAAGGCACTGTAGGGAAAGGAGCTGCAGCTAGTACTTCCTTAGCACGCACCCTGGGCCAGCCTCCGACCCACGTACTCAGGCGCTCACCCCTGCCATCCTTACTACCACAAGCCTGCCGCAAAGGTTCCATTAGCACCAGCATTTTAAGGATGAAGACGGTGAAGCAGTGAAGTCCAGCAAGATTAAGAAACTTGCCTGAGGATTCCTAACAGGAAGGGGAGGAGAGGAACACTGGTTATGGCTGCCAGTGCCATGTCTCTTTACCACAGCGAGGGAGCCATGTCCACAGACCCCCTCTACCCAGGACTCCAGGCAGGCTCTATCACTCACTAGTGACCAACAAGCAGCAGCCCACATGCACCTGACGTCTCACCTACTGAGCCGCAGACTACGAATGGAAAACACCCCCTTCAGCTAGAACCCCAAACTCTACCATGTAGCATTACAAGACAGCCCGAGGTCCTTGTCCTTATCTTATTTTGGGATTAATGAAGGCCCAAATTATAGGCCCAAATGCAGAGTAACATGTTACAGAATGATCAGTTCTCTGACTGGCTGGTGGCACCAATGTGATCCCTTCTGAAACCGCGGTGACAGGGTGAGGCTCAGATAACAGCTGAAGAGACCGCCAGCTCACCTTCACGCCACCACTACCTGGCTAACCGCCACTCCTCGCCAAACTGCGCACAAAGCGGGCCTCTGCCAAAAAGGCCCCTCTGAAACCTCCTGTCTCCTGGCCCCAGCCGGCAGGTCAGGGTCCGTTCCAGGCTGTTCCAGGCTATCGAAGCATCCTGACTCCCCCGACTTGAGGGCTCCTCTAACTGCCACCTGCTGACCATTCTGAGCCTGTGTTCGCCTGAGAAAAGCCCAGTGGGGCCCACAGAGGGCGCTGTTGCCAGTCTTTCCAGCAAGAGTCCCTGAAGGCAGAGCCCACTTGGCGCCCAAATCGCCATTTCCTGATAGAATACATGAGTAAGTTTCATATTCTGAGAAGCGCGCCGGGTGCTGTGCTGCATGACTAGATTTGGAGACCACTGCTTTAAATCGAGAAGCTGACTGATAATGACATCAAGTGACATCAACAGAAACTGATTGTTAAGTATTAGGATTTGGCCTCTCGAAAAAGAAAAAAATGCCCAAGTGCTGAAGTGAATCTCAAGGAGAACGAGGTAAGTGCCAGGGACAGAGAGATTCCAAAACAAAGGGAAGCAGGAGCTGAGTCCACGAATAAAAGACCGTCCTGATGCACATCACAGCCGAGACAAGCCAGGAGGAAGTAGGGTGTGCCCCAGCAAGAGCACCACGTGGGTTTGAAGACTGGCGTGGAACCGTGCACGGGCTGCAGGTGCAGGAGTCAAGTCAGGACCAAGATGGGGCATGTGAAGAACATTCCATTTCATCCAGCGTCAGGCGGTGAAACACAAAAACGACTTCCCCCCAGGCAAAGCGCCAGGGAGAGGCACACGCGGCAGGTGTAACAGCTCACACAGGGAGGAGGAGGGCAGGCGAGTGGCCAGAAAGGAAGTCCCAGGACAGGAAAAGCTGGGCACCAGCAACAGTGGCTCCACATGCATCCGGAGCTGTCACCACCCAGACTCCCACCCACAGTGCCACACAGATGGGGACAGCCCACCAGACCCTCCGGGGGCGGGGGGGTGGGGGGGGTGGGGAGCGGCAGAAGGGTCAGTACTGTGAGGACCCCTCCCAGGACCTGACCAGTCAGGCCACTCAGGATTGAGTGGGAGTTGTACGGGAAGAGCCAGGGTGTAATCTCTAAGCCTGTACCCAGAGAAGCAGCTCCCAAGCACCATCTTCTCAGCCTGTCTGCAAGTTCATGCTGTAGTAGTGACTCACGATGAGGAAGCAGCACCTGGGCCCTGGTCACACGTGTACTTGCCAGGGTGCAGTGACTACCAAGAAGCCGAAAACAGAGCAGCTGGACTGCTGGGGCCAAAACTGGGGCCCAACAGCTGAGATGAAGAACACAAGTACTACAGAAGCCAAAACTGGGAAAGCATGTACCCTTCAATTCAGCCACAACACTGAGTCACCCAGGAATTGCATGAGCCACCTCAGAGCCACCAGGGGTACAAACCAAACACAGAGGGAGCTTGCTTCCTCTTCTATGAGCAGGCACCAGGTGCGAGCGCCCACACCTGTCCTCCCTTTAGCCTGGCCTCTCTCTCCTCACCCGATCCATTTTGAAATTCCGCCCCAGCACATTTTTCTGGTTGGCATCCACGCCATCACAGCTGGTCAGGAACTCAGGGAGGAAGGCTGCAAAGAAGCTATCAAAGTCCACAGAAGCCATGTTGTAAATGGCGATGCCGATCTCCTCCTGCAGAAGGTCGTGGGACTTGTGAACCAGGACCTGCAGCAGCACGTTCACAAACTGAAACAGCATGGTGGTCCGGAAGATCTTCTGCAGACAGAGAGCCCAGGGTGAGTGATGGCCGTGGGGCTCAATCAGGGTCCCTGGGGCCTGTCCAGGTCCCAGCATACTTCACACTCCCCACTACTGATGTGAGAAGGATAGGACTCAGCCCAGGCCCGACACCTCAAACGAAGGAACCTCACCTTGTGGTACAGCTTCTGCTTGGTATTGAGAGTCTCCAAATAGAAGAGATTTTGTTTAAACAGGTGGATGTCAGGCTGAAGAAAGGACTGTCCAAAAGCCTGCGCAAGGAAATAAGATCACCATTCTATAAGCAGCATTTAAATGTCCTCAGACCAAGCCCCTGTGAGCACCCTGAGTGGCTCCTCATGCTGACAGCAGGGTGAAGGGATCACCTGTCTCAAGCCTTCCGGCCTGTCTGGTCAGATCTTTGGAATGCTCCTGTGTAGTCTTTGCTCCAAAGTCCTCCCCACTGGGCCTCCCTTCTTCTGGTCTCATCCTGCACCTTTTCTAACAAAACTTGAGACCCCTTCATGGCACCTATCTTTGAAGCAAGAAGCTAACAACTCTGTAGTCGAGTACCTCAGCCTCCCCTCAAGCCAACCACATGCACTCTACAAGCTCCCTCTCCCTGGCATCCCAGGTTTTATAAGCCACAAATCCTTAAGAGGTTCCTTCACAACTGGATGCCTCTGACTTGGGATTAAGCAAGAGCAAATTTTTAAACTGCTTTGCAATTTCTGAGCTGTAAAAGTTATTAGTTCAAGGGCAAAAGAACCCTACCCCAGACCCCTCAAAAAACCCACAAAGAGCTCTGCTGCAACAGACAATGCGAAGAGTGGAGTAGGCCAGTGGTGTGCAGGACACCTCCCTAGAATAAGCTGGTGGCTGCTTTATCATTCTGTCCCTGGGTTCCTAAGCTATGAGACCAGGGGTAGGGCATGTGCTTTTCCAGAAGGGTTGTCACACAGGGAGTAAGCACACGCGTGCGTGCATGTTTAAACAGGTGGATGTCAGGCTGAAGAAAGGTGCGTGGGGAGCTGAAGGAAAGGAGGGTAGATGCTCTCTTGCTTCCCTGTGTCTTGAAAAAACAAAAAGAAAATATTCTACTTCAGTCAGAGTTAGAACACAACATTTACACAAGTAAGTGCAGAGCAGGGGGAGTGCCTGAAAGCAGGTGCCAACCACCCCAGCAATGGGAGGCGGCCCCAGTGCTCCACAGCAGGGTGGTCAGCCCCGCACACAGCTCGCACCCTGGGTGTAACAGGCCCACCTGACCTGAAAGGGAGCACTGACTCCCAAAGCGGGTGGCGCTTCTCCCAATACGGTACTAGCCAGAATTCTCTCCTAAAACTGCAGATCACTGGGCCCCTCTCCCAGGGACTGCTATTCCATTGGCTTCCAGTTAAGGAGGGCTGCAGGTGACTCTGACGCACTTGGGGAAGCACGGCTGTAAGGCAAAGGGAACTGCCATTTCCCTTTACCCCCCCACTTTACTGATGAAGGGACTGAGGTTGCAAGCAGTTAATTAACTTCACAGGTACTAAGAGGCAGAGCTGAGCCTCAGATCCAAGACTGCAGAGCTTCAAAGACAGTACTTGTTGCAGTGGCCACGTTAGAGGAAGTGGGACTATGTGCTAGAGAAACAAACCACGGGACAGATAATCAATGGACCCAGGTGGTATCCTGAATGAGACCTTTCTGCTCTTGGATCACAGGGCAGCCTCCCCAGCTCTGCCATGTTACCTGCATGATGGCACTGAACTGAGGCTCATTCTCCATCTGTTCCTCGGCGATCCCCCTCTGGACACTGGCCAGGACAGTGGACTTGAAGAAGTACCTCCAGTTGTGATGGAGTGTCCGGAAAAGGAGCTCAAACAGCTCAGCCTTCACATCAGGAGAGGGGCGCTGTGGAAACACACACAGACCCTCAAACCTTCCCCTTCCGGCGGCTCAGGGAGTCACTCACTGCCTGGCCCAGAGCAACGAAGAGGCCTACGAGATGCCTGGCAACAGCAGGCAGAATGCCAGCTTTCCACCCTCACTCCGGTCCTATCAAGCCCCGCTGAGTCAGCAGTTCAAATAAGAACACTTCGGCAGAGAAAGGGCCACATCGGAGACAGAATGCCTGGGTCAGTGCCAAAAGGGGCCAGTTTTCTAATGGAAGCACTCAGCTTTTCAAGCTAAGAAAAGGCTACTAAGTGGAAAAACAATTAGGAATATGGATTTTCTGTTCAGAAAGCAGCTGATCTGATCTGTCACATCATCTTGGTTCTGCTGCTCCTTTTTCCAGGATAAACAACACTGTCCTGTGATCTTATGCAACCTTGGGGGCTAAAGACAAATAAGAAGCCTTAAAGCACAGCTGCCCTCTATAGAAAAGGAGGATAAGGTTCACTTAGGAACCACGGAGAGAAGCATGAGGGCTTCTGAGAGGAGGAAGCACCTCCAGGGGGAGGCAGCATGCAGGGCTCACAGCTCTCTGAGGCTGTCTCCTCCATCACCAGCAGCTGGGATTCTGGGATGAGGAGTGGAGAGGTAGGTGGGCTCAGCATTATTTCCTAATATGACTGAAAATCTCCAAGTCACTAAAGAGTATGACAGGTGGCATTATTCCAAATGTCTCTGTAGAGTTCAAAATTATGAGGCCCAGATATATTTAATTCATTCAGCCTGATTAAAATGAAATTGAGACCTGAAGGCATAAGCTTCTATGGCAGAATCCTGATAGGGCCGAAGTGTGCTTAATGATGCAAAGCAAATGGATTCATTTAAGCCTTAGTTTGGGCAGTCAAAAAGGTTGGTTTTTATTTATATCCTAATAACTATTACATAAAATTTAGTTAAATCTATACTTATTCTGGACCTTGCAATGCTGAGTGTCTGTTTTCTAAGAAGAATAAAGAGTTTTCTTTCCTATAACAAGGAAAAGCTTTGAATCATTCCAAGAACTTGCCTTGTATCCTTGAGATCATGACTGTTGTTAATAGGAAAGTACACTTGTTAGAATGTCTGCTGTAGAAAACTATGTATTCACCTGAAGTTATAAGCTGTTTGCCACAGGAGACTGACCTTATTTATCAACCAACCTTGTAACAATTAACCTGCACACTTATACTAGATTAGTTCTAATTAACTCAGCCAATATAAAAATACTGTACACCAAGCTAACGGCCTTCTTTCTTGGAAAAAAATTTTATTTTACAAGAAAAATAAAATAACTAGCAAATTAGCTTTAAAACACAAACCATCTTCCTTGATTATTTCATTCCCTCCCCAATCAGACAGGAAGCAGCACAGGGGACCACCTCAGCCCCTCATACCTCAGCAATGATGGGATACACCTGCTCCATGCACAGGGCGATGATGCTAGGGAGGAAGGGTTTGAACACCTGGCCAGGTTCCTGGACCACCACCTGCAAGATCTTCAGGAACTTCTCGACCACCCGGCAGCCAGTGCTGCCTTCATGGAGGATGCTCTCGGCCAACTGTTCTCTGCAGGCAAGAGAAACCACACAGTAGCCAAGGAAATGTTTCTCCGGGATCAACATAACAACTAACACTGTGGCAAGTGAAGAAGAAAAGCAAAATGTCCCACGTTTTGTAGCCAGATACCACTACCTCTCACTTAAAAATCTGAAAACCATGGACAGCAAGTGTGTGGTTACCTGGTAAACATATTGAGGAAAGTCTGTATGATCTGTTCCGTGAAAGGCACACCCATCTGTACTCTAAGGCCTCGAAACAAAGTGAGGAAAAAGCTCAGCATCTCATCAGTCACATCTAAACAAAGGGACAAAGCAAATGGTCAGACACATGCACACAGGGATAAACAGTCACTTGTCTGATGAACTTCCTCTTGCAATCTGTACTAACATCTCTAAGGCTTCCTGCTGTTAGAAAGTTCCCCACCACTATCAGAGCCAGTGATGGAAAGTAGAAAATGATTAAGGACATGCTGAGAAAACAGCTCTGGTATAGTGAACGTCCGCCTGATGGCTTACCATAGGAAATGAAGCCTCCCTCACTACCCAGCATCAGCAATGTTCAGCGTTTTCAGAGCAAATACATCATTCTGTGTGCACATGATGAAGTTATAGGCGCTCTTCACTTAACAACTGAGCTCTGTTCCTAAGACTAAGTCGTTAAGTGAATTGGTCCATAGCGAAGAGCTTAAAGACAGATGTCTTGTGGTGTGTCGTGGCACCATAGGGTATGTATTTTTCAATAGATATCATGCAACACCACACTTACAAACAAAATAATGTAGTCTTGTGTGATTGCGAATGCTACATGCAGCGAATACTAACTGACTGCGGGAACGAGACAAAGACTGAGAAAGGGGATTCCTTGGGCTGGAGAACTGGTCATAAATCTGAGCGGTTGTTAAACAGATTAAGTCGTTAAGTGAGGACTGACTGTATTCAATTGGGTCAATACCTGAGTGATTTAGTCATTTCTCTATATGACCACTAATCCCTGCAATTGGGATTAAGTCAAGGGTTAAGTAGCTAAAAATGCATAATGAAGGTGTATTCAGGTTACATGGCCATGGTCCATTAAATGCATTAATTGCAGAAAATATTGGCTACATTTAATGTGGTTCCACTTCCAGATCTAAACAATCATCTTGTACAGTATGTTTTGGTTCTAGCCACACAAGAGGCAATCAGTGAATCTTTGCTGACTGAGAAGTCCCCCATATTTTTCTCCTAAGACTGATAAGACTACTACTGTAAGTACTCCCTGAGAGCCAGGCACATGCATCCAGAAAGCTAGAGAGAGCCTCTACCAATGCCACAGACAGAGCAGGGTGAGGAACCCATATCAACAAAATCCACCTTGCCAATGTAAGTAAATAGGCAGCACTTATGAAAAAAGTTATCTTTCCTTCCCTGTATAATGCCCCCCATTACTCTCATCTATTTCTGTTCCATGAGGCAAGAGGCCCCAAGTGACTCGGTGCCACCAGACACAGGTGTGAGGCCCATAGGAAGGCTCCATGCAGCTCAGCCCCAGACTCCCCAAATAAACCTCACTGGCCTCTGCCTTCAGTGGCAAGGCCAGCACTGGTGAACTCATGTGCTCTCCAGAGCTAAGCAATTACTCATCTGCCCATTCACCAGTGAGGCCTGCAGCCAGCCCTTACCTGACTGATGAATAAAAGCTGGAAAGAGGGCCAGGGAGACCTGAACGGATTCCTGAAGTGAGTGGTAGCAGATCTGTCGGGACTTGGTGGATTCCCCAGAGATATTCTCCACGATATCTTCTAAGACACTAAGTGTCTGGTGGATAATCACTTTGGCTGCAAATCAAGATTAAGTTGCATGTTATCATTTGTCTGAGGATAAAGCAGAGTAAGAGGGAACACAAGGGGAAGAAATCTGCAAAGGTATTCAGGGGATAGTTACACACGTCTTGCTAAAAGAATACATAGTCTCTCTTGAGTTATCAATCAATCTCTTTCTCTCTCTCTGTATCTCTATTTCTATATCCTTTTCTTTCCTTCCTTCCTTTCTTTTCTTTCCCTCTCCCCCCTCTCTCTCTCTTTCTCTCTTCTTCTTATCCCCACCACCCCTCTTTACTGTTAGGACTCCAATTACTTGCTTGGTATTTTTTCCCTTTTTTCCCCTCTATTCTGCATCTATGCACCAGAAACAAGTCCACCACAGAGAAGATGATAAAATGTACCTTCAGATTAGGTAGGTGCCTTGGACTTAACCAAGACACTAAAATGGTGAACAAACTGGTGAGAAAATAAGTATCATAAGATAATTATCACAGGCAAGAATGGATATGTAAATATCAAATACTCTCCTTCAACTCCAAATATTACTCTAGCCTGGTAACCCACACACCACCTGCTGTGCACATTGTGAAAATAAATACAGGAAACCTCACTTTTTTTTTCTTTTTGGTATGTGGGTAGCTCCCTGACTGGGAATCGAACCCAGGCCGCAGCGCTGACAGCGCCAACGTCGAAGCCTTAAGCCACTACACCACCAGGGAACTCCCAGGAAACCTCACTTTAAATAGCACTGGGAAGCCCTGAAGAAGGAACTCTTACACACAGACCACTTGTTGCAGCCTACATAACCAGCATAAAGGTAAGGATTATTTTGACAAGGGAGGTCATTTTTCACACAGCAATTTCTTCTTCAACTTTTAAGAAAAAGAAGATCCAGCAACAATGCACTAACCACCACTTGCAGGCAATGAGAACCCTCAAACCCCTGTTTTCCTCCAATGAATTTCAGTTCAAGACATCCTTCCAAGTTTCCCCCCAAAACATAATCAAAACTGTCCTCTTCGTCTCGTCAGACTTACCTACAGCTTGTTCCAATTTGCTTGTCCCAAGTTGCAATTCTCTGCTATTCCAGTATAAACCCATTTTGGTGGTAAACCTGGCTATTTTATTTTTGAGGTTGACATTAGTTGGTGTCAGAAGTGGGATCCGAAGGAGACAAACCTCTGAGAAACTAATGGCCTTTGGAACTGAGTGAGGTACCCACGTGAGCTTTTTGTGCTCTCCACTTCCATGAGTGGTCTTTCTCCTTTGGGTTAGGAAAACCCATTGGATGCCGGGCTCCTTCCCTTTGGTTAAGCCCTCCGACTTTCACTGGGATCTATTTAAAAGCTTCATCCTTTCTGTTTTTATGAAGACACTGCCTTTCCTGCTAAGTTCTCTTTTTGTTTGGCACTGTAATGGCCATTCTGTGGAATTTAAGTAAGTCCTTAAGGGGCACCCTTAAAAGAGAATTCCAAACCTCTAAGTGAAATGAAATGCATTCTTTGGTTGACAGGCAAAAGCTTCTAAAAAAAACAAAACAAAATAATTCCAAAAACAGTTCTAAAAAGGATCCTTACAGCATGCAAATAAAAAAAAAAAAAAAAAAAAAAATCTTTAGTATAAAACTTTGGCCATCTGAGTAGGTAACCTTAACTTACCCATCTGCCAGAAACACAATTTGGATCCAACTATTCTTTTTAATTTTATGCCTAAAACATGGCTGATATTTTTAAAACTCTGTCTATCTGTATGTATATATTTTTCTACCTTCAGATGGTATTACCAAAATTGATTTGTAAAAAGCTCTATTTAATGGACTTCTAAAAATTAAGCATTTATATATAAATAAAGTATACTCTCAGAAATATAATAGAAACTAACCCAAATGAATTTCAGGGAAAATACTCGATATTAACATTAGTACTAGGTTGTTATTTCAATTAAAACAGGCATGGCTTTAAATTATTAGCGTAATATTTTAATTTTATCTAGATTTACTGAAAATCAAATAAAATCATATTATCTCAGTTACAAAATTTGTCAGAAAGGAAATAACTTAAGATGATAACTGTTTAATGTCTAACCCAAGTATAATTGTTAAAAACAAGTTATTTAAATAATGTAAATAAAAGTTTATATTAAGTTAAACCAAATAACATATGTATTCACTGAATATCGAAATCATTTCCAAGTAAGATAAACATGAAATGCTAACCTAAGTTTAATCACTGTTGGTATTTTAATTTCTATATTAAAACTGCCTGCTTCCTAGTTTTCACTAGAAAACAAAGATTACAAATACAGCAGACTCTCCGTTAACCGGAACTCAAGCAACCAGCAAAATTTTGTCCTGGATGCTTGAGTGCCAGATGCTTGATTTCTCATTAAGGGAGAGTCCACTTAACATGTATCCAGCATCTACCAATCACCTTAGGTGCCAGTTAACTGAGAGTCTACTGTAGTTTAAAAAGTTGGAAGAAGAGCTAAGAATACGAAATGCACCAAAGAGAAAATATCAAAACTCAGAGCAATAAGCAGAAATTAACTGTGCAAACTATGAGCACTGAGAAGCAGTAGGCACACCTTTGGAAATAAGAAGCAATGAGACTCCCATGAAAGCTTTCTCCTACTACAGACTTCCTGTAACTTCCTGTTTTTCAAACTGGTGACAGACCACTGGTGAGTTATGATTAACATTTACTTAAATAGAAAATATACATATTATCTGTATTTGTCAATATTAACAAATGGATAATATATATGTCTTTAATCCTATCTATAATTTATAAGTAGATTATAGATTTATCTATATATGAATAAGAGAATAATTTTGTAAAATGCAAAGTGGAGTACATCTTATAAATTTATAAATTTCAGTATATGCATGGCACATACTGAAAAGGCCACTACAAGAACAACTACCCTTTTTGTCCTGTACACACACAGTGCTAATTCCTCAAGGCCAGGCGATAATCACTCTTTGATAGGCTCATACTTGGTTGCTGTCTTTTTAGATTTATAGTCAGGCAGTAATCTTTATTTAAAAGAACTTCTTCCGTTTTTTTGTAATTACTTGCAAGCCTGGGAATTCTGGTGGTGGATTCCCAGATATGTATAGCTTTGTCTTCAGTTTAGAAGTTGTCCCATCTTTCAAATCTTTATTTTGCCTTCTCAACATAGAGCAATCCTCTTCAGCAATAATGTGGGGATCCTATTGCCTCTACCTGTTCTAATTATTATTCTAACTACATTATGTAGAAAGAGTTTATATGTATTTAATATAATGCACCTGCAATCATGCTATCCTCTAGAAGTAAATCTGAATTATTCTTATAATGACTGCATTGCACCATTTCTTTTCTAGATAAGATTTGTTAAGTCTGAAATTGAGAAAATAACATTTGAACTAATAAAATGGAAACTGTCACCAAAAAAGAGGCTTTTTACAAAACTACCAGAAAATAATAAGGATGAAAGAAAATGTATATGAAAAGTAGGATGTGTATTTTCAATGAAAGAAGGCATGAGGAACAGAGATGTGTATTTTGGTAAGGTGGGAGGGGAGTAATTTTGTCCTAAAGTAAAATGATTGTTCCAAAATAAGAAGAAAAAAGACAGGACACTACCCAATTGAATATAAAAAGTTACAGAAGGTTTATGAAAAAGGAAATCTTGAGAAAAGAATTTTATGTGTTGACCAGAGATTGGAATTCCCATGAGTAACTATAGCTTGTTTGTCCCAGTTGCAATTCTCTGTTATTCCTGAATAAATCCATTTTGTTGGTAAAACAGCGGTCTATCTTGTTTTTGAGTGTGACAACAACTACTGCTGATGTGTTCAGGAATAAACTGCCTGACAATCCTTGGCCTAATGAGCCAGTGGCCTGACAATATTTTTAATTATTGTTATATTCTATTATATGTTGTTAACAATATATACTTCTAAAAATACCCTAATGTATGGGCTTACTGGATGACTCCATACAGTACACAGGGCAACCAGAGGCAGTGGCCAGCAAACAGGTAGGAAGCATCTCAGCAGAAATGGCAAAGGCCTGGACCAGAGGAGCCTGGATGTAAACGGCAGATGATCATTAGATGGCTATACAGTCAGGGCAGAATCCTCATCAGTACACCAGGAATAGCCAACAGCCCCACTGCTGCACAACTGCTGTAGGGATCAGAGACAAATTTCAGAATAATTCTAGCTAAGTGTCTGATATATCAGAAGGTCCAGGAGAGGAAAGCTGTTACCATTCCCAGCACCAGTGGGGTGCTCTTCTCCTTAGACACAGCTTCCCCAAGAAGCCTGCCATGGCTCAGCCCAGACTGGCTGCCTCAGCCCGGGCCGAGCTCCAGAGCTGGGCTAGGATAGCCACCCTCCATCTGGTGGTTCTCACTGGAATGCCTGAACTCCGAGCTCACCAGCCTCTGGAGGCTGAAGTGGCTTCCAGGGAAGGATACAGCAGAGAGAGTCCATGCTTTGGAGGTGGATGGAATCAGGTTTAACTCCTGATTCTGCTAGATTCTGAGTCTCGTTTTGCTCATCTGAAGATGTGGACAGATAACCAGCTCACTCACAGGACTGAGCGTCAAAGAAGATAATGGCTCACAATAGGCCTGGTCCACGAAGGGCTGCTCGCGAGGATGGTGGAAAGTAAGTGAAAGGCACACCCCTACTACTTATCAAGGGCCTTACTCAAAACTACTACAAGCACAGGGACTTTTACCCAAGCCATGGAAACTGCACTTGGGGCAGACATCTCCCCAAGAATACGCAAGGCACAAGGAGAGCACTTTAGGGAGAAAGGCCAAGAGTCAAGAAACCCAAATCTGACCTCTGATGTGCAAGAAAATTGAAACAAGAACCAAGATTTATTCACAAAAATGTTCAAGTAAAAAACTGGAAGCGGGAGTTCCCTGATGGTGTAGTGGCTTAAGGCTTTGGCGCTGGCACTGTCAGCGCTGCAGCCTGGGTTCCATTCCCGGTCAGGGAGCTACCCACATACCAAAAAGCAAAAAACTGGAAGCACCATTATGTATATAGTAATAGAATAGATATGTAAATTGTGGTACTTGCACAGGCTAGGATATTATAAGGCAATTAAAAACAATGCTTTCAAGAAGGGACAATGTGGTAAAGAGCACAGTCTGGAGCCATTCAGACCCAAGTTCAACTCCTGCCCCTAACTCTTTCTCTTTGACCTTAAGCAACTTACACCTGACAGGCCTGGGGCGCAGTGTGTTTTGAAGGTACCTTTTCAATGGAGAGATTGGCATATATTGCCTAATGTAGGTGATCACACTGAACATCAACAATAACGGGACAAAAGGAAGTGATGCAACAGGAAGTACACATGACTACCTGGGTGATATTCTTTTTTTTTTTTGTATGTGGATAGTTTCCTGGCCGGGAATCGAACCTAGGCCGCAGCGCTGACAGTGCCAGCGACGAAGCCTTAAGCCGCTACACCACCAGGAAACTCCTTGGGTGGTATTCTTGCCAAAAATTGCTAGAAGCAATGGGACAGAACAAAATTATGGGACATTCTACCAAAAAAACCGCACCTGGACTTTTCAAAAATGTCAGTGTCGTGAAAAAGAAAGAAAAGACAGGAATGCTTTTCTATATTAAAAGAGATAAAGAGATGTGGCAAATAAATTTAACACATGATTCTTGATTATATCCTGGAATTTTAAAAGCAAAAAAACAACATTTTGGTAACAACTAGGGAAAATCTGGATGTGACCGATATGTTAAATGACATTATTATAATAATGTTACACAGCTTGGCTGTGTTAATGGTGTTTTGGTTATATAAGAGAATAGCTTGTTTTCAAAGATAAAGGTTAAATATTCAGGGATAAAGTGTCAATGTCTGCAACCTACTTTAAATAGCTGAGTTAAAAAGAAAAAGTATGTGTGAGTGGAGAACACAAATGTGGAAAAATATGAACAACTGGTGAACCTTGGTGAAAGATACATAATTGTTCATTTTCTTATTCTTCCAACTATTCCGTAGGTTTGGAAATTTTTCAAAGTATAAAGCTGGAATAGGAAAAACTTTCCAGGCCTTTGTTTCATTAGTTGGGAAATGTGCATAATAAGATATATCTCAATCTAGTGCCTGGTACACAGTAAACACTCAACAAATGTTAACTATGTTTTTAATTACATTCACTGGAAATCATCAATGTTATTCAGCAAATAATTCCAGCAAATGATGGCATCACACTTTCTACCCCTCTGAAACTAAGCCATGACCATGTAACCATAAACCCTGGCCAATGAAACATGAGAAGAAATGGTGCCACTTCCAGGTAAGAGCTTTAAGGATTAATTCACCATGTGCCTCTCCCAGTATAAGCACATACTGAACTGGACCCTTCATAAGTTTGAGTTCTTGAGTGACTAAAATGAGCAGGACCTCCCCAACCCCGTGGACCCAAGCTGGTCATGTAGTATTAACAAGAAACAAAATTTTTCCTGCATTAAGCCACTAAGCTTTGGGGATTGTTTGTTACACATAGCGTAACCTAGCCTATGCTGAAGGATACAAGTACATGTAAGATAAAGTAAAAAAAGAAAATCATTGAACTTTATAAAACATGATCTCACAATAACTGTATGTAACCCCGGACAAGTTACTTCATCTTTTCATATCTTAACTTCCTCAGGAATAAAATTAGGATAATTCACAGTACCTCACTCATAAGGCTGGTATGAGAATTAAATGAATTATTGAGTGTAAAACACTCAGGATCAGACAAACACCAGACTTTGACAGTTAATGCTGGCACAGTCAGAGATTTGATGATGGACAGAAGATTGCCAAGGCAAGTATGCCCTCACATAGGATGCCCTCAGTAAACCAGCCATTCTTATATAACTATGTAATTATAAAATATTTAAAAATAGAAAAAGGAAAACAAGACAGTTAAAAGGGTTACTTTGTAAAATACTCAAACTGGTGAGATTTAAGAGTTTCTTTTTTTTTTATACTATTCAAATATTTTTGTACAATGAGCATATGTTAATATTCCCAATTATAAAAGCAATGTTTCTTCAAAAATGTTGAGTATCGAGGGGGAGAGGGTAGCAGAAGAGGGAGGGTGTGGGAGAGGAGGGAGGGGGAGCCAAATATATGGTGATGGAAAGAGAACTGACACTGGGTGGTGAGCACATTACGCAACACACAGACGATGCGCTGTAGAATTGTAAACCTGGAACCTGTGTAATTCTTGTTAACCAATGTCACTCCAATAAGTCTAACAATTTTTTTAAAATATTGAATACTGCTATTTCTAACACTTCACAAAGCATTTTTATTGACATTCTATAAGTAATGTTATCCCATAACTCTGTCCCATTATTTTCTTACTGTGAAACACATATTTTTAAAATATATCTGTAATCATTAAGGGAGATTTTTCAGAGAAATCTGATACCTTCTACTTGAACTACCAAGTGCTCTTGATTTCATTTTTTTCTCCCTTTTTAACATAAACAATCAACTTAAAGTGCCATTTGTGAAGATATCAAGTTCTTTTGAAGCTTCTGAAATATCTGTACTTTGAGAAAAGCTAAAAACATAAAAAGTTTCAAAACGTAATTTTTAAATTCTTTTTTCCCCAGTGTGTAGAGGTGAACTGCTTTGCTTGCTTGACCAAGTATCTAAAATGGATCAATCATCATGTCGGATATTTTTAATCCACAAAAGGCACCATCAACACTCCACTCCATAAACATTTTTCTTATTTTTTACATTTTAAATACGGGGCATCCTGCATTCAGGAAATAGGTCCAGCTGATGTGTTCACTAAATTCCACAGGTAAGCAGGTTCTAGTCCCAAGTCTGACTCTTTCACTTAGCAGCTGTATGATTATGGACAGATGAATTCATCTCATGAGCTTCAGGAATAAATATCAGCTGCCTCGAAGGAAGAACAATGCCTGCCCTGCCTATCTCCCTAGAATGTCCCTGCCTAGGGGCCACTTACTGTCATCCAGTGGCATCTTCCTCTGAGAGGCAACAGCATTGGGTTTCAGGTTGCGATAGTCCCGAGAGAGTGCAGAGATGAGGCTGGCATGGTTCATAGAGCGCACAGGCCACTGTTGCTCATTCTCTGGGAGGTTTGGCCATGGGAGCAGCAGGATGTTAGAGAGGGCTCGGCACACCAACACCTGTGCCTGGAAGAGACCCAAAGGCATTCATCATTAGAAGGTCAAGAGCAACAGAGATCAGAGCAGAGGTTCTTCACATAGCCTTTGGCACCCACTGAGCTCAGGCCCCCAGGCTGCTTTCTTAAAACCTGGACCTGGGGTTTTGATTCAACTCTAAGGCAACAAGGGAGGAAAGAGAAATTAAAGCAGTAACACCAGACCAGCCTCAATAATCAATCCTGGTGTTGTCACTTTCCCTCTAATCTAGTACTTGAAATAAATCAGACACTGCATCTAACACTAGCCTCTCTGCTGCTGGCTACTGCTGATACTCTCTCAGGAGCTACTCAAAATAGGGCTGTTAAGAGAATCCCTTCCAATCAATGTGCCCTTGGCACCAGGTCAGAAGCAATGCAATCACATCCACATGCTGCTATGTAATTGTTTTGACTCCCCTCTGACCCCAGCCTTGTTTTGATTATTTCTAAACTTCTAGCCTGAGCCTCTTGGGACTTTATGAGAATACACTTAACTGGAGCATCTCAATCCTAAAAAAACAAACATATAACAACAACAACAAAAACTGACTGTTTAATTCTTCCTATTTAGGAAAAAAAAAGTGCAGCTCACTTGCTGCGTTCACCTGAAGCAAGTTGACTGGTTTTCAATGTGAAAATAAAATATAAAAACTGTTCTTGGAGTTACTTCTAAAAAGAACTTGTCTCTAATCCTGATGTAACAGAAATGTACATGATCAGTATTTAAAACTCTGGGGGTAAGGTTAGGACTGTAATCTGCAAGTTATCTTGGGGTAAATGCTGCAGCCACAAGTGCCAGCGGCGAGTATTCTCAGGCAAACGGGAAAAGGGTTAGACCAAAAATGAATGCAAGGACTCTCACAACACCAGCTCTCCAAGTGGCAGAACCTCTGTGAGTACTGGGAGGGACCTGTCATGTCTGAATTAACACACTGACTCTCTACAGTGAGTAGGGCATTACAAGAGAGCACTGAGGCTGCGTCAGTGCCACACGTGTAAGAAAGCCATCTATACTGGCATGGCCTGTAGGCTCTGAGTGCAAAAATGAAGACTAGACTCTTCTTCAGCTTCCCTAAGCATGAGCCACATAGCTCAGGTGACCCCAGCAGAACCCTGGGGCCTCACCTTATCCACAAGTCTCTGGGCAGAGGCATCAGTGATTCTGTTGAACACTTTCTGCACTGCAGGGATGCTGATCAGAAAGACAGGCCTCACGGTGGTGGCCAGTGAGACCAGTAGGTGACACGCAGATAGCAAAAGCTTGTCTTGGACCTGAACAGGAAAAAGGACACATCAGCTCACTGCATCCCTGTGTGAGATTGGTATTAGAAGAACTTTGATGAGGCAGCCACAAGCTAAATATACTTCTTGGCTGCCAAATTATACCACAGAGCCTCTATCTCAAAGGAGTTGAGATGCTGATGCCCATCAAAAAGGCATCCTCTTTTTTACTATGTCCATAGCTCCTGACCTTAATCCAGTAGGCTGACCAGATATACCATTTTAAATGGGACAGAAAATAACAGTACTGTCCCATTTCAAACAGTATGCATGGTCAGCCTATTCTCACTGGACTAAATTCAAGGTGTCAGTAGGGTGACCACAAGTACCGTCTGAAATGGGACAGTACTGTTGTTTTCTGTCCCATTTAAAACAGGACATCTGGTCAGCCCATGACAAGCCCGATCACCACCTCCAGTGCTCCGGTTCACAGTCACCATCAACTCTGAACTCTGTCACTTCTCAGCTCAAGAATATACAGTAGTTCCCTATCAGCTCTTAAATCACATGGCAAATTCCTTGGCATATCATTCAAACAATTTAGGACTGTTCATCTCACTCCTCTAGATCCAACCAAGCTGAGATCGCTCTTGGCCCAAACCTCTGCACACCATCAATCACACCAGGATCTCCTACTCCCTTTACCTCAACATGCCAATCAAAAAATTGATTCAAGTGCCACTTTGTCCTTTTCAAAGCAGCAAGAGAGAATTTTTGTAAAGCCAAGACTTAATGCTGGCAAAACTACGGTGAAAAGAGCACACGAAAGAGTCAGGGGCAGGTAAAACTATTCGGGAAAGAGATAGTACTAAAATTTCCTAGAAGCACGAAACATCCCTAACTTTTAACTCTATAATCCTACTTATTCTAAGGGAATTACCTAAAATAAGAAAGTTGCATTTATGAATACACACATTTTAGAAATATCTATAATGACTTTCTTTCAAATGGTAGCTACTTACAAGTCCAGCAATGGCTAAGTAAATTATGAAACACCATCCTCCATGGGATATCATAACTCGTTTACAAATTACTATTATAAACACAACAGAAATCTATGGAAAACAATACATTATCCTGTTAGTGGTGGCATGGATACTATGTATGATTAAAACTATTTTAAAAAAATAAAAATAAGCATCTATATGCTGTAGTAATATAAACTAGTGGTCTTCTTGGGGGACAACTTAATAGAATCTATCAAAGTTTACATGCATATAACCTTTGACCCAACAATTCCACTTCCAGGAATCCATCCAACAAGGGTCTCATTTCCATTAATAAGGGAATTATAATACATCCTCACTACAGAATAGCATTAGGCAGTTTAGAAAACTGAAGTTGCTCTACACATGTAAAGTCTCCAAAGCACATTGTTAAGCAAAGTATCTCTATCTCCAGATGTCTACACTTTTATTTATGCATGTAAAAAGAGAACCATGTCTGAAGGACATACAACCAACTGTTGACGGTGCTTACCATGGAAAGAAAAATGTTTTGGAGGAGGGGATTAAAGAGCACCATGATTTTCAGTCTATAAATATGAACCATATTTTACTTTCCACAATAAGCAGGTATTCACATAGGACTTAGGAAACTAAAACTATAAAGTTATATTTGTATTTATGTGGACTAAAATTAAAAAATAACATAAAATGACATGTAATTGTATCACAGTGGTAAGAATTACGGGTCTAATGCTACGTAACATTTTGACTTTATAATAAATGAGTATATGGGTAGAAGGACAGACACAGAGTTAGATAAAAGGTGTAGCCTTCGCTGTTTCAAGACCTTGGTGCTGATTAGAGGTGTGATTGCATCCATGGTTGTGGAGATGAGCGTGACAAACTGCTGTGTGTTCTGCCGATGAGCTTCACTGCAATACTGCGCTAACCAGTGAGAGTAAGCCTGCAGAGCAGCCAGGGACTGAGCGTGCCTGCAAAAAGGAGAGAAGATGCAATTTTAAAGGTTAAGGTCAAAGTATATTAGCATTAAATGTTTCCTTTGGAGGTAAGAATTCCATCTGCTGCATTTACTGTTCCAGGATCCATCCAACAGCATGAAAATCATTTACTTGCTCATGTAGGACCTGAAAATTCAAAATCATCATCTAAATATTGCCACCACTGCCTAGAACTCAGAATGCGGTTAGTAAATGTCTATCAGATCTTACTCAATCTTGCTGTGACACACGCGAGCTCCCCTGAGAGAATGATAAGTAATAAAAAAAACAGAATAAAAGAACCTAAGTGAGAATGTGTTGACTTTGGAACTAGTAAAAATGTAACATCACTGGCTGCAGACCAGAGTGTAGACAACTACCAGTTGTCTTATTTATAGCTTTATATATAAGCTTTGAGATAAGATTCTCCAGTTTATGCTTCCATCACTCCATGCATTATATCTGGCTAGGGGACAACTCTGCAGGTGGCAAAGACTATTTGGTTTAATGCCAATTTTGATTTACATTACAGAGGCAACAAAATATATATCATAAAAGCTCAGAATTCATCAAAGCTAATAAATTTTACACAAAGTGAGGCAGTTGTCTCAGAGTTTACAAACACCAGACCTCCTAATAAGCCTAAATGTAATTTCTCCCTTTCCTATACTAACCTGTGGGGTGATACTTTGAGACTATGTGAACATGTTTCCCAACAAACACCCAAGGTTTTGTCACCCACTGAGGGTCCCTACCTAAATCATTATTAAACTGGTGATTTTTCTAATTCTATCGTTCCTTTTCTGTTCATTAGTTGGCATTCTTCTGTAAAAAAGAACTTTCCCTCTCCATCTTTTTTAAATTACTATGAATGCATGGATTCTTATATTCAATGTTATAATCCATTATCATCCTTATTCTTTCTATAATCAAATTGTCCAGTCTGGCCAAGAAAAACCCTTTCAAGCTAGTCCCTGAATCCTCTTCATACGTTTCTAACCTTCACTGAGCACTTCCTGCCTTCCGGACTCAACATGGTTATCCAGGAGAATCAAACAACTTAATAGCACGGTACAAACAACTCAGTGAGGTGTCATAACCTTGGCAAGGACATGACACCTCACCGACTTGTTTGTACACTGTTGTCAACACAAGCACACAGTGGCAAGTTTGCAAACTTAATTGTCAGATTTTGGGTACAACGGCAGCTCTGATGGCCATTCAGGAAAAAGAGTTCCAAAATTGCTTTGAAGGGTGGACCAAGTGTTGGCATTGGTACATTGCTCCCCAAGGGGAGTACTTTGAAAGTGACTGTAGTGATACTCAGTGATGAGATATGTGGCAACTTTTCTAAGGTGAATTTGCAAATTGTCTAACCTTTTATGTATATACACGGTCCAGCAGAACTAATACCCTTTTAAAGTAGTTATGTTAATGTAGTAGGATGCTGTTACATTATAGAATTATATGCTTATGATTAGGTAAATTAAAAAGGGGCATTATTTGTGCCAGACCCTGTATATAAAGCACATTCCTGGGACAAGTGGAGAAATTTGAATATGGAATATAAAAACATGTATGTATTTATCTCTCTCTCTCTCTCTCTCTCTCTCTTAAAAATACTAGATGATATTACTGTAACCATAAAGTTTTTGAGAGTTGATAATATTATGGTTACACAGAAGAATGACCTTGTTGCCTGGAGATACACACTCAAGGATTTATTGATAAAATAACATATTATCTACAATCTATTTTCAAATAGTTCACACACAAAAATGTGTGCAGAGAAAAAGCACAAGAAACGAGCAAATGTGGCAAAATATTTCTAACTGACGAACAGAACTTAAAGAGTATAAAGGTATTCATTATATTTTCCCCCTTTTCTACAGTTTTGCATGTTTTCAAAATAAGTTAGGTAAGAAAAAATATGAGGCACCTTAAAGTAAGAAAATATAGATATTGCAAGTTTAAAGTTCATAGTGAACAGTTATTCTGTATTTTATATTTGATCACTTTACCCTTTATTTAGGTTCTAAGTAAAGAGGAAGGACATCAAAGTCTGCTTTTAGAAGTCTAAGAATTTTAATCAATCTATCAAATTTCTAGAGCTCTTTAAGGCTAAAGGGAGGGGCTCTAAAACTTTCTGAAATTGTGTGCAAAGGATTGTGTTTATGAGCAAATTAGCATCTTTCTCAAGAGAAAGTTCAGTTTTAAATTCTCGAAAAGGAAAACTGTATTTACAAAATGTAAACCACCATAGTAAAAACAGATTCTCTATTATTTATCTAATTTGCAGCTCAAGGACAGTTTAGAACAGAGATCAACAGGCTTCTTCTGTACAAACCAGTGTAAATATTTTAAGCTTTGCAGGTCATACACTCTCTAACAACTATTCAAGTCTGCCATTATAGTGCAAAAATAGACACAGATATGTAAATGAGTGGGCATGGCTGTGTTGCAATAAAACTTTATTTACAAAAGTTGGCAGTGGACCAGATTTGGCAAAGGCTATCATTTGCCAATCCCTGCTCTAGTCTAGGACAGGCCTGGGCAGACTTTTTCAGGGCAAGGGATACTTCTCCAAGTGTAATGGTCCACTAGCTATTTATTTTATTATTCAGATGGTCATCCCCAAATTGCTTGGGGGTCCATGGATGAATCGCGATCGACATCTTATCCAGCCCTGGGCTAGAGCAAGCTTTCTGGGCAGTGTCATCTCTGAAATATGAACCCAACTCCAGTTCCCAGTACTCTATTCCATATGGCTTCCATCCCCTATAATCAAATCTCTAAGAAAATGCATTCCCCAAGTAATTAATTCTTCTGTACACTATAGTGTCAGTCACTGTTCTACAGAATAAGATTCACAGCATTCAAGGTGTTTCCACTTTAGTCCCAACATACCTATCGAGCCTCATCTCCCACCATACGAACTGCTCACCACTTCCTTACCTGTGTGACTCCGCAACACTGTCTTGACTTGTGCTGTTCTTTCTTCCTGAAATGCCTACTCTATACATCCTCCGCTCCCAACTCTCATCTGCCTGACGAATCCCACTTATTCCAACCACCCCTAACCCCTAACCCTAGGCATACAGTCAAACAATCTTTCTCTTCTAGGTATGGAGGAGGGAGTTTTTCTCTTCTTCATGGCAGCCATTACTGTTCCTTTTTATCTCAAAATTATTTGTGGCTGGAGGACAAGGTCTTTCCTGAGCACACACAAACATCTAACTATACTCACACATCGATGAGATCAGGTTTCAATACTGATGGCACAGCCGTTTCAATGTTGTACAGTTTTATCTGAGACCCATACAGAGTGACTTTGACCAACCTGTTGGCAAAGAAGCAGGTAAGAAAACACATTCATTTTATGGACTAAATAAGACAAAATAAACAAGGTACCAACAAAGGTCCCAAGAATAAAAACCAGACCTTCAATTTTATCCCAAAGACATAACCAGCGATGTGCATAAAGATTAACATACAAAGAAACCAACTAAACCATTACTTTTGTAGCAAAAATTTTTGAAGAGAATATAAATATCCAAAACAGAGAATATACTATGATGTAATATATACAATAACAATTATTAAAATAGAAATTTTGTGCATTTTTACCACAATAAAAAAAACTGAAATAAAATGTAAATGTTTCAGGTGAATAGATATATAAGGAAAATATAGCACTGTAGAATCTAGGTGATGAGTATATGGGTGTATCCTGGGTAATTTTTCAGCTTTGCTGAAGATTTGAAAATGTTCATGATAAAACACTGGGGCAAGGGGCAAGGGGAACAAAAGTTTCCAGAATAAACTGAGGTGTTTTTAATTTCAAGCACAATTCTTTCAGTAGCAAGCTACTGAGCCCACAGTTGCCCAAAGGCTCACTGTATACCTATGAGCATTAAATACAGTAAGAGCCAGCTCTACTGGGAAATGGAAAATGCCCCTCCTTAGAGAGAGACAGACATTCCTTTCTGAGTCAAGGGGGAAAAAATCAGAGACCTGGCTAAGTTCCCTTTGTGCCTACTGAGCGCAGGTCTCAGATGGACACCAGGGGAGACAGTGTGTTTTTTTTTCCCCCTCAATTCAATGTGCAGAGCATCTCAAACTTCACTGAGGAATTGAATCAACTGGGAAAACTGTTACAAATGCAAACTCCCTGGTCCTACTCCACAAACCACCTCTATAGTTGTGAGGAGGGGTCTGGAAATACACATCTCTGAAAAGCATCCAGGAGGCTCTGCTGCATGTGGATGATCCTCAAAAAAAATGCTGCTCTCTGAGGTGGGGAGAAAGTAGGACTTTGTTAGAAAACCACAAGTTTGAGCCACAGATTATTCAGGGGTGGGGGCAAACAGAAAGGGGTATTTCTAGTTAGTTGGTCAAGAAAGCGAAGGTAAAAGAGCTACAGGTTCCCAATCTGAAACCTGAGGAAGGGGACAGTGGTGCTGGTGGTGAGAACTAGAATCAAAACAGTTACTATCAGTAAGCAGTATACCAAAGTGCACCTGATGTCTAAGTCTTTAAACTGTTCGACAGTCTTTACATTCATACAATAAGTGCACAGTTCACTGGCATGTGCATTACCACCACCCATCTCCATTACTCTTTCTATCCTGCAAAACTGAAACTCTACACCCATTAAATAGTAACTCCTCATATCCCACCCTCAGGCAACTCTTTCTGTCACTATGAATTTGACTACTATAGAGTATGTCATATACACTGAATCATACTGTATGACTTTACATTGTTTTTACATTCTACAGCGTTCTTTAATGCTGTTCTACACTAAAAATGAACTTCCAAATTTGTTTTTAATATTTCTATGATTAGCAGTTTTAATATCAGGTTTGTTTTCTATAACCTATAAGTGAAAACATTGCTAAACACATTATTAAGATCACAAGGCCATAACTACGAGCCTTCTCTCTCATTTTAGTCTAAATTGAAGACAAAATAGCTAAGTGCCTTTAAGTATTAATCTACAAATGTAAGTATGGAAGAAAGATCCTGAGTTGTTATTTTTTATGTCCTCATGTATACATCTTTCTGCACTGTGGTTTGAAAATAGCACAGTATTTGGACTCAGGAAACTGGTTCAAGTCCATGTGCTCCCTCTCATAAACTGTGTGATCTAAGGCTAGGTACTCACCATCTCTGGGCTAGAGTTTACTCACAGATAAAATGACAGTACCTGTCCCTCAAAGTATAGAATGAAATGTGCAAAACTACTATATGTGCTTTCATTATTAATATTAATCTGGCTTTTAATTGATTTGAAATTCTTAGTTATCTCTGCTTTTAAGAGTAACAGTTAAAGAAAAATCCAGAACTCAAGTAACTAGGCTTGGGGCTTGGTTTCTCCTTCAGTGTGTTACCAATGATAGATTACTGGACCAGTGAAAGCACCAGGTGTCTTAACTTTGGGCTGGACCCGCATCACCCAGTTCTGATGCAATCAACTCAGTGGTCACTGTGAAATGACCTGAAACTCTTTATCATTTACATTTTAAGCATATGATTTTTTAAGTATATGAGTTCATGAGCAGGGAGTGGGTGGACTAAGTAGCGTGAAATGGTCTGCAACAGATGCAGGTATAAATCCTATGAGGGACCCAAGGGGAAGAAGTAATAAAAGCAGCTTGGTGGTGGAAAGCTGGGAACTACCTCTCAGGTCAGGGTTAGAGGCGGCCCAGATTTAACTCCTTAGGAACCTAACAGGACTAGAAAAACCAGTCCTACTGTCACAGATCTGGGAAAAGTCCTACCTCTGATATTTAGCTGCCTACTTGGATAAAGCCTACTACCTGCTTATTTGGCCTTTTTAATTAATAGGTCTTTCCTAATGTCTATCCTATAAGCAAAGACACGAAGATTGACCTCACCTGGTTTCTTCTCAGGCTAATCCTATCTTTATATCTACAGACAAGATCTTTAATGAAATTAAACTATATTTATTGTGTGCTACACACTAGGCCCTGTGCTAAGTGCCTTATCTTATTTAATTCTCCCAATAAACCGACAAGACATAATACCATCCACTCCATTTTACAGATGAGGAACCTGAAGAGAGGCCAAGTAACTGGTCCATATTCCCCTCAATTTACCTAGTGCCAGAGCAGAAGCTCACTGGCAATATGCTGCCCCTCACATAGGAAGGTACAGCTGAGCCTCTGAAGAGGGAATGGCTCCATGGTGTAACTGCCAGCCTACCTCTCCACGACTGTGAGGGCATCACTGAACCGTGCAGCAAACACATCTCCGATAAAGTACTCAGCTAACCGGCCCACGGCCTGCAGCAGGGAGCTCAAGTCTCTCAGGGAGCAGTGCAATCGCCGGCAGTCGTTCTCCGCTGTGATGTTCAATCTGTGTCCTGGAACATAACACCACAGACAGTTCTTCACAGGAAGGACATTGCATGCTGTAGTGACCACAACAGGGTAATAGTTCATCCAGGCAAGCTACATTTAGCAAAACCAATTCCTGAAACACAGCAACCCACAGGTTGCTTCCTAGGAACAAACAGGGCAACTAGGCAGTCTCCCCTAAAACCAAACCCACATGCACTCCAGAGCCAGGGACAGGGACAGCATGGACCAAGCAGCTATCTGATTCCTAGACCCTGTGAGGTACTGATACCACCAATTTTCCAAACAAGGAGACATACCCAGGGAGACTCAGTAACTTGTCCAATATGGCTCATATTTCGGAGCAGAGCTGGTGTCCTAATTAAGTTCAGTCTAAGCACCTCCAAACCCGCTTGACTTCCACACATGGCCGTGTCGTATAGCATGACATCCATGGGCTGAGAGGTAGGACTCACCCCTGCTCAAAGAACAGGGTGCACTCAGCACTCCACCCCAGCAGAGTTGTGGGAGCACATCATGAAATACAGAACGCAGGCCTGGGACTCAGAACACACAGATTCCCTTCCACTTGCTGGCTGTGCCTCAGTGAGCCCTTCTAAATCTTAGTCTCCTCATCTTTAAAATGGAAAAATGTACTACTACTCATTCACTCTAATAAAGAATGCACAAAAACCCTGTAAACCATAAACCATTATGCCATATTTGTAATAATTATGAAAAACAAAGAGCCAGTGATTTTGTAAGGCCTGAAACTTTCTTACTTTTCAACATAATTTCTTCAAGCTGAGCAAAGAGGATGCAAAGATGAAGGACAAAACATCCTCAATTCAGCAACTTTCTTGCCCCTTGGGCCCCTCTCCCCATAGAGGTCCACAAACAACAGTAAGAATTGTCAAGCCAGAGGAGAGGGCTCTAAGTCTGATAAAGTCCTCTTCCCTCACCTAGTAGGAGTCAGGGAGGGGCAGTAATAGTCGGATCACTGCCCAAAGGGCACCTGCAATCCCACCAGTCTCTAGACACTTTGAGCCTTTCCTCTCCACTCCCACTTTAGGTTTTTACTCTGTTAAGAGGCAAGCACCTCAAAGTGGTTATCACCAACCCTCCTCTTGCAACACTCCACAAACACCTCTCTAGAACCCCAACCTATAAACAGCTCCCCCGAACAAAGTACCAAACCCTTCTGGGGCTCTCCCTAGCTAATGGGGAAAACCTAAACTCCCAGTATCAACTCATCTCATGACCACACCTCCTTCTACAATTCCATTCTATCATCAGGACCCACTGCTAACCCCCGAGGGTACCTCGTGTCTCTGCACAAAGGTGTCTCTTCCTGGAATTCCATTTCATTCTCTGCCCACCGCCTGCCTTGCACACATTTACATACCCTCCAGACTCAGATAAGCAGCATCTCTTCTAGGAGGCCTCCCCGTCCCTCCCCCAACAGAGCGAACATGCTTCCTCCAACCCCCTAAATTTCTCCAAAGCACCTCATGCACAGACACAGACAAATTAATGATTTACAAGTCTTCTTTCTCCTCACTATCAAGTCCTACATGATGCGGGGCTATGCTCAGTGTCACACAGCACCTGGTATAGCACAAGTGACCACAAATGTATGAATGAGTTCACTACGACAGAGCAGAAAGCAAACTAGATAGAGCAGGAGACGGAGTCTCGGGAGCTTAATGTCCTCATACTGCCCTTGGGAATATGCACTTCAGTATTTAAAGGTGAATATGGATAAGCAACACCTGTGGAAAAGAAACCAGCAAGGCTGAACACCTATGAAGTGGTGGATGAAGTAGCAAGTCTGATGCCTCAGATCTACATCAACTTCCAAGTGCTGAGGCTGGGAAGAGAGCCTATGACAACTCCCAGGGGAGGACAGGAGCCTGGAAAAGGGAACACTTTGGCAAGGGCATTGTGGGTCACATCCCAAGGACAACAAAAAGAAGGGGCAGCTCAAGGAAGGACCTTACAAGAAGAGAGCCAGTGACAAAGGCCAGCTCAACCGGCCCCCCACTGCCTGTTCCTTCCCCCTACACGCCACATGGAAAGCAGTGCCCTGATGCAGAAAACAGGACTGTCAGACTACAGGCAGCCCTGCTAGGCCACCAGCGTGGCCATCCAAGAGAGTAAGCCAGCTCCCTCAGTCAAAGCAAGAGGATCACCCCACACCACCAACCAGATGAGCCCACAAAACAGAGAACCAGGAAATGTTTCTGTTTATGCTGGTCACATGAGAGGGAAGACTACTCCTCTCTTCTTTCCCTAGTTAATAAAAGGGGCACAATTATACACCTTCTGAATGTCCAGGATTTTCAGGGTTATACTTAGGTAGCTGATTCCCAGGGTGAACTTCTAAAACCTGTTGTTTCCTGGCACACCAGCCAACCTTTCAGGCTCTGTGGGAAACAAATCCTTATGGAAAATATACCTGGGAAACTGGATGTGGTGGTAGTTCAGGCCCAAATGAGATGAGGCCAGTCCTTCTTTCAAAGAGCAATGTAGTGGGTTCTGAATTAGTGTCAATAGCCCCTCACTCTCCCTGTACGCACCCATCTTCATCTTCCACTCCATCTCCCACCAAGCTCTACCATGATCACCAGTTTTTCAACTTATTTCTTGTACCGAATACCTGTAACTAGGTATCCTCAGGCCTTCCTGTCTTCCCTTCTGCCCCTTGCAGCCACCCAAATGCGTATGATGCATGGCCTTCCCCCAACACTACCCTGCAGCCTCTTCCTGGGCACCTCAACTGGATGTCAAAGAGCCCAATGCCTCTTGAGGGAGCCTTCCATCTCTGGACAGCTTGGTCAAAAACAGGGGAAATCTGTCTCACTATAATTCTTCTTTATTACTCCTGGTCCCATTCCTGGAGGGCAGAACACAAAACAAGCCTAAGCCTGCTGACACACAACAGCCTTGGAGAGATGTGAAGACAGGGGTAATATTCTTACAAATCTCCTCTTGGCAGAAATAAAACCCTAGAGGTCCCTTTCTTTTCCCATGTCAAACTCCTCCTCAGAATCCTTGCCATCCTAATCACTCCCTACTAAACCTTCCCTAATTTGTCTAACAAAGAACAGTACCTACAAAGAAAAACAGCTCAGAACTAGTGTGAGTTTTATTAACTATTTGTTTGAACCATCTGAAACTGCTGATATTTAACTATTTCTGACCTAACAAAACTGCAATTCCATTTAATTCAACTTAACACATATATGCCATCTAAGGTGTGTGTTAATCAAAATTACAGCTGGTTCTTTGCTGCTCTGTCTGCAAGGCAGACAAACACAGAGGTAGTAAGTACACCCAATCCAAGTCTCTGCTCTGCTCCAGCCTAGAAACCGCATACCATCACCACAAAATCATGCAAGGCCCCTCAACTGGAGAAGGCAGGCCAAGGTTCCGACAGTGTAAAGCTGTTCAACTGCACCCACATTTTCTTCTACTTGGCTAAGCTTAGATATCCCCGCAACAGCACAGAACATTGCAAAGTAGAACTTTTAGATGAGAACACTGCTACGTATAGGTTTTAGGGAGAGATAACATCATGGCCACACTCAAGTCCTATCTTCCACAAACCAAATCACCCCGAAGTTGTGCAAATGTGCTCTAAGCCACATCCAGAGAAGAGCTCCCTGGCAAATCCATGCCTTGTAAATAAATGTCTTAATGTTATATGCAATTCATTCTTCTCTTTTGGGGGATGCTGAGGAGGTGAAGGTGTGAAACTTAGCAGTTGTGGCATTCCTCCCTGAGAGAACAAACAAGTTATAAATAAACCCAAGCAGAAAAAAGATTAAGTCCAAAAATCTTATATACTGTAGATGAATCAATCTCTTGAGCATGAAAGTCTGCATGGCTAAACAGAAAAGTTAATAGGGTTACTTAGAACAGAAATACTGCCCTAGTGAGGGAAGATCTCAATGAGCAGAGGCAGAAGTCAAATACACACAAAATGGTTACTTTGGGGCTATATAAGGGCACAAATGCAGTACAACCATCAATAAGAGGTTTTCTCAAACCACAAACGGTGGGAAAGACAGACAGCAAGGACAAGGTACCCCAGGAGTAAGACAGCACACAACTAATATGCCACAGTGACAATGTCCTGCCTTGGACTTTACTGAGGAAGTGGAAGCAGGAAGATCAGCAACAGTGGACTAAATAGAAAGACTGCCTTCCACACAGGCTCCAGAGGAGACACAGGAATTAAAGGCTGGCCAGATAAATGCGAATGGAAGGAGAGGGCCATAACCTCCTGGGAAAAGGACAACATGGTTTCTGCTGCAAGGCAATAAAGCTGACAAACATAGCATGGAGGTTATTTGAGGGGGTGAATGGCCAGCAGAACCAGGGACAGAATACACTCAGAGTTTCCATTTTTTTAACAGCTTTTGCACAGGAAACTTGGCTTCTGAGCCACCAAGGGATGGAGGAATGAATGCTTCGTCACGGATAAGAGAGTGTTTTTAAAAAGGAAATAAACACCTGGGAACCTATGTAATTTGTGTTAACCAATGTCACCCCAATAAGCCTAAAAATAAAAATTAAAAAAATCTTAATTACAAAAAAGAATACCACCACCAAAAAAAAAGAAAGGAAAAAAGTATTTCTCTGGCCTGAGAGGTTCTGCCACTGGAGTACACGCTAAGGACCAGGCTGGGGATAAGATTTATAAACAATTTGGAAGAGCCAACTGCACTGTGACACTGTCAGTAAATGGACTTCAGTGAGAGCAGGTATATGGTATTTCATTTAGAGATAAATAAATCAGATTATCCTTCTCAGATAAGCAGGTCTAAGTCAGTGGTTCCCAACCTTTCTCCACTTACACACCCCTTTTAAACCCATTTCTATAAATTATACCTCTTGTTTTTAAAACAGCTGTTTTTAAATACTGACACTATTGTTCAGTGCCTCTCTTAATGTAAAATAGTAGAAATGAGGTAATAAATTAGGAAAGAAAAATTACTACACTAAAAGTACAAACCACAGATTTAATTTTACAATATTCATAACAGTTTAATATTGATAATGATGATCAAGTATTTAAACATTAAATAAAAAAACTAATCACAATTACAGACAATGCACTTACTTTTACTCAGTCAATAGCTAAACTGATCAAACAGTCTGGCTATGGATGTATTTATATGTTTGGAGAAGTTCTAGAAACGCAGCAAATGGATTGTTCTGAAACTGTGTAATGACTGGTAGAGGAGCGGTTTGGGGGAAGGGTTCGTAGCCGCACCCTCACCAACTGTCATTCACTAATGTGATCTAATTTTGAAGTGTCTCCGTTAATGGAGATTCAAACTTAACATTTATTGTTCCAGAACTAACGTTTTGCATTTTTTACTTTGTTTTTTTGCCATTACTGATTGTTTTTCATGTACCCCTAAACAGCCCAGCACGTACCCCCAGGAGTACGCATACCAGCGTGTAGAAACTGGTGCTCTAAGTTATCCGCTGTGTCTCAGAAAAAGGATTTTAGAATCACTGCAGACGTTCACTTGAAGACAGACTTGAGTAATGTAAAAAAGTCAGCTACAACACTAAAAAGGAAACTTAGGGATCAATTGGGGGGAGAGGGAATACATGCTCAACTTTTTTTTTTATTTTTAAAATCAAGAATAATGTCTCCAGGATCCTGAGTACATTGTAGGAGAGACCACACAATTGTCCCCAAGAATGGATTCTGGAAACATCTGTAGAATTTGTAGACAAATGCTCTCCATTAATGTTGACAGCATATTTTACAGGCATGGTTGTTTTGAAAAGTCATCTTTTTAAAGTGCTATATAAGCTGTTCTTACCCAAACTACAAAACCAGGGGCTGTACTTGGAACTTGCCAAGCCCCATCAACTTCCTGAGGCCCAAGAGACTATTTGGAAAGAAGCCGTCACAGGCCATCTCGAAGGGCAGTCTCACGAAGAGCCTCCCATGGAGGCTCTGCCATGAATAACAAGCTGTCCAGGAACTGGGCTGCACCTTGGGCAGCTCTGTGCCAGACTGAAACAAGTTACACGGCAGAGGGGCTGCAGGCCAAAGCCAGGCACAGCTCCTGTAAGGAAAACCCTGAGGAGGAGGGGGGTGAAATGACAACAGGAGGTGGGGGCAGGGGAAGCACAGGTGTGTTTGCAAGCACACTATCAAGTGTCTGCTTTTTGTCAGATGGCATAATGCATGTCAGATTTTAGTTAATTCAACTTTTTATCATTCCCCATTATACTATCTTGGGACTAGCACTAACAAGTTACATGACTGAGTAAAGTAACATCTATGAACATCTCTGATTTCCTCTTTTGTAAAATAGGGGTAACTAGTATAAATGCTTACACTTCACAGGACAGTTGAGAGAATGAAATAAGGTAACATAAGCAAATAATACAATGCCTGGTATGTAATGAGTATTTTACAAATGGAGGTTATTATTAATATTACTATTACTAAAATTAAAAAGTGCTAAACAAAAACCCCAAGCAGGTGAAACCTATAAATGGCAGCTCAGAGCCTTTCCAACGAGCTATGGTCAGAGCCACCCACAGGCCGCTTGTAAGAGAAAAGTTAACATATACTAACAATTGGCATACTATGCCAATAGTCTGCCTGCTCCGGAGTTCCTCCCACGTCCTACTGGGTTCTAAAACCCAGACAAGAAAAAGCACATCAAAAGAAAAGAAAAGAAAAAAAAAAAAAAAAGAAAGAAAGAAAAAAAAAGAAAAGAAAAAAGAAAAAGCACATCACCATAAAGCCCAAGGTCATTTCTTCCTAGCATACCTGCAGGTTTAAAGTACATAAGGACTCATTCTAATTGCTAGAGTTTTTAAACAGCCCTACCTCTGCTCCAAATTACCTCCTCCTCTCTCTCTCACTAAAATACTAATTTGGAATATACTGTTATAGCCTCATCTTTTACCTCTCCCATGGCTCCACTTTATCATGATTTTTTCTTTTTTCTGTTTAGAAGTGGGGAGAGATGGGGCAGCAAGGAGGTAGCAATGGAGAAATCATGTTCTGACAGCAAAGAAGGCAGTAATTAAATGTTAGGCATTTTTTTTAACGTTGGTTAAATCAGACAATAAAAACCAGTTTACCTGACCCTGAAGTAACTATAAACTGCTGTAACCCCAGATAAACGTCTAAATTGTCTTGAAGAACTGGGAACTGAAAACAAAGAAACAAAGATTAAAAAACAACAACAACATAAATTCGAGTTTTAACATTTTACTATTAAAACAGTACAAGTACCTATGGGGCAGAGATAAAAACTTCTCTCCTTACCATATAGCTAAGAGGTGGCTCTCTTCAGTGTCCCTACCCCAACCAATTTCTACAACTGATACCACCAATTACTATTTGCACTAAGAAACATCATTTTGATACTTTTTTTAAACACAGCATATGCTGGATATGACTATTATGTTCCTGAAAGAGGACATCAAGCCCCAAAAATGATTTATACCATTTTTAGAGTTCTGAGACAGGTCTATCTCCCTTCAAATCCAAAGGAAATCTTACTTTTAACAGAAATATAGATATGTCTTTATTAAGGTGTACAGCAAAGTGAAAAGATGGGCCAAATTATTTGGAAGTCAATTTCCCTTACTCATTTAGCAGATAGGATCTTCATAACCAGAGCTGTATCTTTTCTTTCTAAACTGCTAATTCACCATTAAGATAAAGATAAAACTTTAATGTGACAGCTCCCTAAGAAAGGCAGATGACAAAATAAAATGGCACTTTCCATAACAGAACACAAGATATAGCTAGGTTGTACAATGCAAAACTGACCCTAATAAATGATCTTCCCTTTGAAGAAGAGGGCTTAATGAAATCTCCTCAAAAAACAAGCACCACTTAGTGAATGAAATATCAGTCCTTAGTACTAAAGATTTTAGCACATAAATATAGGCAGAATTGCCAGCAATTTGCCAAGAATGAGCTTTACAATGGCTAGCTTTTCAGCAATATAATTCACACAAATAAATCCTCTACTTAGGCTGGCCACTTTCAAGCTACTGATGAAGGCATTAATAAAACTGATATTATATCCAAGAGTTTAAGAAAGAAAAACAGGGCTTCCAAAAGTTGATTTAAAGTATCCTGGGAAATGTTAACGTTTGAGAAACTTAAGGGTTGGTTATGATAATTATTATTCAGTTTAAAATATATTTTTTTATAATATCAGTGAGCAAAAAGTCTTACTACTCAGGGAAAACATTAGGCTCTTCCTCCCCCTCCAAACGGTGAGTTACCAGTGTTGAGAAGGCATGTGTGGGAAGGAGCTCCATCACTTTGGCCACTACCTCCAAGCTCTGGCGTAAGTACCGCTGCCACTCTGTCTGCTGCTGCAGGGGAAACACAGAAAGGTGAGCTCTCCTAACAGGCAGAGTCTTGGCATATTCCCTGACAATCTGTCCTTAGCCTAAAATCCACTCTCAGACATAACATTCTGAAGAAACAGCAAATGATGGAACCAGGTTATTTCATACTGGAAAAAGGCCAAGCTAAAATATATTTTTTAAATCTAATGAGTTAATGTCATTAAAAGCTTTTTCCTAAGAAAGCAAATGATCCATGTAGAATGTCCTACTTAATCCCCTCCAGTCACAGACAGAGAGCTAAAAAAGCCACCTGTGAAATGCTTGAGTCCCCTCTGCATCATCCCCACTATGAGAACTGGTCATACATTGCCTTCTGAGACAGTCCATTACTATGTAGCTATAAAGCAATGCCACTCTAAGTATGGTCTACAGACAGGCAACACCAGCCATCTCCAGGGGGCTTGTTAGAAATGCAAATGCTATGTCCCCCACCCCAAGCCTCCTGAATCAAAATCTGTTTAACAAGCTGTCCCAGTGAATCTTACCCGTGCTAAAGTACAAGAAGCACTGGCCTATCAAACAGTTAACAAGAAGTGAAGCTAAAGTTTAACAAGCACCCACTATGCACCGGCATGTAACCAGTCCCTCCTTGTGTGTTGCCCTCATGGAACTGTAAACATAGACGTATCGTCCCCCTTCTGAGAGATGAGAAATTCAATGTCCAGACCTCTCTCTCTTTCGTGCCCAAGGCTGCAGAGATTCAAATTCAGGGCATCTGGTTCCAAGTACAGGGCTCTCTCTAACCCAAACATGGCTGCTCACAAGGTCTTGATTATGCCAGTCAGTTATTGTGAAAGCCATACCAATGACTTGAAATTTTTAAAGGACACAGGGTTGTGTCCTTTTCAATGTGAGGCACACCAACATCAATTAAATTCAAGACTGATTTTAAAGAGATATCAGTTAACAAAATATACTCAAAAGAAACATCCTTTCATTCTAGCATTATCATTTAAGTATTTCCACCAGCATTCAACTAGGTTTACTTGTAGCCCACAGTGGAGGTGCAAGAAGGGGAAATAGGAGGGATACAGAGTTCTTACTAAACTACTTTTCAATGTACATATGTACTTACATCTTTAGTCCATGTAGGTAAAAATGTCTGTAAAATCTTTTCTTAACCCTTAATGAACCCAAAGAGACCAGCGGAATATATATTTCAAACGTGCAACTCAAACTATAAGACTACTCTGGTTTAAAAAGTCTCCAGAGCAGAGGGCTGACAGGTTCAAATTCTCCATTTTGATTCATACCACAACATGACAGTAACTGAAGGTCAATTAGGGTGTGCCACTTACATCGTCATCCAAAGTCTCATCATCCAACTCCTCCAACTGAGCCTGGTTGTATCTGAACTGGATTCGATTCAACACCTCTGTAAGCAAGAGGACTAGGGCATCTTCGTACCTATCAGGCAGGAAGAAATTCAACATCAGGTGAAAACAGGCTTTTAGCCTAGGATTTTGAAAAGACCTCCTGCATATGAAGAGAATGGTGTCTGTGTGTTGCATTACCACATATGAGCACATCTGAACTAAACTGAGTTTACGGGTTGGCAAGTGTGTATGTGAGAGTGGAATAGTAGTTGGGGGATTTCTTTATTTAACTACGTCCCAGGCACTTTGTTGCTGGATTGACCCTATTATCATTATATAATGTCCTTCTTTGTCTCTGGTAGCAATTTTTATCTTAGTCTATTTGTCTGTTACTGGTATAGCTTCCCTAGATCTCTTTTGGCTATTGTTTGCATGGAATATTTTTTCCCACCCTTTTACTTTCAGCCTACTTATGCCTTTGAAACTAAAATGAATCTCTTGTAGACAATATGTAGTTGGACCATGTATTTTTAATCCATTCTGCCAATCTCTGCTTTTTAATTGGAGAAGTTAATCCTTTACATTTAATGTAATTACTGATAAGGAAGGACTGACTTCTGTCATTTTGCTACTTGTTTTCAGTATGTCCTATCTTTTGTTCCTCAATTCCTCCATTACTGCCTTCTTTTGTGTTAAATAGATATTTTCTAGTATAGCATTTTAATTTCCTTGCCATATCTTATTTTCTCAGTGGTTGCCTGGGGGAATACAGACACTACATATAAATATCAGTTAACTCAATGACTCAATCCTTATTTTAACAACTGTGAGGTAGGTGGTGTTAATGGTATTTTTCTGATCATTTTAATAATTCCAACCTCTTTCCTTTGTACCTACCCCTAGTCCTAGGGGTGGAGCTGCTTCCTACAGCTATCATCTGTGCTATCTCAGTGTTCCCCTTTGCTTTTCCAGTCCTCTAAAACCAGTTTAATCAATTTCCCACATTGAATTATTAAAATAACATAGTGTGGTTTCTGTTTCCCTAGCAGGACTCTAATAAACCATCTAATCTATACAGGCAAGTATTAGGACAACAAGATAACCATAGCTAAAAGGTATCCAATGCCAAAATCAAATATAGTCAGTCCATCTAATCTAAGAGTTACAATTTATGTGATGAGACTATGTAGAGAGACAGTCTAAAGACTACTTTTAAATCCTTCTGAACTGTCGCATTTCAGTTTGGTGGGCAGAAGAGCTTATTTCTTCACTAGAGACAGAAATGCTACCCACCTGCCTGCCCAACAATGACTCCTTTGGTCTTTATAAATGACTTGACTTAACCTAGATTAGATTGGCAACGAAGCATGGCTCTAAAAGGAATGATGGTAGGGAAAAAAATTACTAATAAAACAGGCAATTATGTGGGAAAAACTGCCAAGAGAAAAAAAATCCCACTTCAGTAGACTTCAGAGAAAGGTTAAGATCAAGCACTCAAGCCTGGGGCATATTGCCATTTGCTCAGGACATAAATTCCTAATGTTACAGAAGTTTCATGCTATCATCTGCTGTGATGGACCAAAACAGTTTCATAATTTTGCTAGGAAAGAAAATCTACTTTGGAAAGAAAATCTGTCCTCTAGTCTAAAGTAGATTTTCTTTCCTAGCAAAATTATGAAACTGTTTTGGTCCATCACAGCAGATGATAGCATGAAACTTCTGTAACATTAGGAATTTTTGTCCTGAGCAAATGGCAATATGTAAATTATCTTAATGAGCTAAAAGGTAATTTAAAGACTTTATATGCAAAGGATAACCCTATTTAAGGCCTGAAATTTTTACTGGCAGTTGGCAACTATAGCTGCAAAAAAACAAACAAACAAAACAAGATTAAAGCCAACTAGGAACCAGGTTAACACACTTAGGTAACTAATCTCTCAGTGTCTGGTGAGGGTTGGGGGAGTATATGGATGTAACAAACTCTAGCTGTCCACCCAATACCCATTCTTTCCTTCTCAGTGAGAGAACACTGGGCACGGAGGCCATCTGAAAAACTACATTTTCCAGCCTCGCTTGCAGACAGGAGTGTGGTCAAGGACCTATTTTAAAAAGTCACTAGGTAGGGCCTTTAAGAAAGCTTCTCTTGTCCAACCTGTCCCCCTCTCACGCCTGCTGCTTGAATCGTGGGTGTGATGTCTGTAGATTCAACACCCATCCTTGACCATAGGGTGACTGTGGAAGTGGAAACCATCCCTAAGGCTGGTAGAACAAAAAGGCAAAAGGATCCAAAATATTAGCCAACACTCAAAGAAATGAGAAAACACTGACCATTCATCAAGGGAAAGACAATCAACAGATGCCAACCTCAAGATGACATCAATGCTGGAATTATCAAGGACTTTTAAAGCAGTTAGTATAACCATCTGAGGTTCTTCAGATGGAAGGTGTTATAGACTGAACTGTGTCCACTCAAAAGTCGTTATGTTGAAGCCCTAATGCCCAGGGTAACTGTATCTGAAAATAAGACCTATAAAAATGTAATATAAGTTAAGTGGGGTCACAAGGGGAGGGGCCTTAATCCATGAGGGCTAGTGCCCTTATATGAAGAAGTAATGACACAAGAGAGCACGTGTGTGCTTTCCTTCCCTGTGTGAGCACAGAAGAAAGGCCATGTGAGGACAGAGAGAGAAGGTAGCATTTGCAAGCCAGCAAGAGTCCTCACCAGGACCCGCATCTGCCAGGACCTTGATCTGTGACTTCTAGTCGCCAAGACCATAAGAGAATAAATTTCTGTTGTTTAAACCACTCAGCCTGTGGTATTTTATCATAGCAGACTAAGCTGAATAACACAGAAGGTAAATGATAATAAAGAAACCTGGAAATTCAAGAACGAAGGAAAAGTAAGAGAACTGGCAAATGTCTGGGTAAATACTATCTACTGTTAAGACCTTTAAAATATGAATCATGTATGAAAGCAAAAACTGAACATTGTCTGGTGGGGTTTTCAATGTATTATATATACACAGACGTAAAACATATGGCAAACTCAATATAAAGGAGGGAGGGTAAGGGATCTACATGGTGATAAGGTTTCCGCCTTACACTTGAAATAGTAAAAAAAAATGTGCAAAGTATATATATTATAATACCCAAAGCAACAACTAAAAAACTCATATAATGAGATATTGTCAAAACACTCAAACGATATATTGGAAAGGAAAATTAAATTTGTGTGCAGCAAACAGAATCTCAAAACAAATTAAGCAAAAACTGATGGAACAATTATAAAAAGAGACATAGACAAATCCACAATTCTATCTGGAGATTCCACCTCTCTCCTGGTAATTCACAGAACAAGCAAGATAAAGACATGTAGAATATGATAAACCAACCTGACATGACTGAGATGTACAGAAGAAGCCTCTACCCAACAACAGTAAGAATACACACTCTTTTCAAGTGCACAATGAACAATCACCAAAAAAACTAGATCATAAAACAAACATTAACAAATTAAAAAGAACTGAAATCACACTAGCTATATCTGTAAATCAATATAAACTAGAAAACAGTAATAAGATATATGGAAAAATCTCCAAGTACCTGGAAATTAAACAGAGGAAATCTCAAGAGAAATTTAAAAATACATTAAACAATGAAAAGGAAAATGGAACATACTGAAATTTGATGGATAAAGACTAAAGCACTACTTAGAGGGAAATTTAAAGCATTAAATACTTAAATATACCTATAGAGATAAACCTATATACCTGTACGGCTCAAGACACAGATGTAATCCCAAAAACACCTCAACTTCTTCTGAGAGTTAAATAAAACTGTGCATGTTAGCACAACTACATAGTAGGTTTTCAATAACTATATAATGAATGAAAGAACAAATGAACAAAGAAATAAACAAACTACTCAGGCAATAAACAGACAAAATTCCAAATAGGATAACTACAAGGGACTGAAGCATTATCCTAGACAGCTTTTTCAACCTGATAATGAAGTAACTAAGATCCATTCACTTGTTCTCTGGGGCAGTCAAATTTCTCCTAGAATGAGCTAGAAAGATACTGGAGTCATTATATAAACCTAGTTAATTATCTTTAATTAACTGTATCAAAATGTCATGTGTCATAATGGTACTCCCCCTTTATTTTTTTTTTAATTTATTATTATTATTATTTTTTTGTATGTAGGTAGTTCCCTGGCTGGGAACTGAACCCATTGACAGCGCCAGCACTGAAGCCTTAAGCCACTACACCACCAGGGAACTCCAACTCCCTCTTTATTAAGCAGAAAACTCCCTAGGAAAAAAGGGGCAGCAATTTTTCTCACGCTCACCCACATTTGTTTACAGTCCAATATAATGTACCCAGAATCCCTGGCTGGTCCGTGGCTAGCACTTGCCCCTATTCTCAAGACAAAAGGGTTCACAGGTCATGGCTCAATAACTTTAGGTTGCTTAACTCTTCAGGTTTCCTCATCTTCCTGTAAAAATAAGTTTGTACACAGGTGGCTCCCTTTACATTGACAAGTACAGAGAGAAGGGAGGGAGGGAGAAAAGAAAAGAGAACCAATGCTTATTTATTTACTGAGCATTTACTGTCAGCCAAGGTACTTTACACACATTACTGCATTTAATTTTATCAACAACTTATAAGATACGTACAACCATCTCCAAAGTACAAACAAGGAAAAGAAGACTGAAAATCAGGTCTAGCACCTCAAAATGGTAAATCTGGACAATGAGCCCCATCAGCAATTCTGTTCATTTGGGTATGTTATAGAATATTTATCCCATTAACACTGGGACGCAAGTCTTCAAGAAACTCTTGAGCATTCTCACTGAGCAAGGAACATGCAGAAATCCAATTTCCAAACTCTTAAGACCAAAAATAAATCCAAGTACATTTGTGCTTCTAAATTTGCAGTCTGCCATGCCTACCGTAACGTTGTTGTGATGAATGATGAAAAACCTTTAAACCACAAGGGACAGGAACTCAGTGCCGCCTCTGTGACTTAACCACACCTGTTTCCCATTTAAGACACCAAGAAAACACTCTTGACTACTTCCTGCAAGATCAGTTGTTTCTGAAATTCTGGCTCATGCCTCAAGTGTGATTCCAAAAGAAACCCAACTTCTTTCAGATATATTTTATCAGTTGAAAAACATTTTATCACATTTATAAGCTTTTAGTTAAAATGAATGTGGTAACTACCGGTAGCCAGCACTCTTTATCAGCTGCTTCTGCAAAACCACACACTCTGATATATCAGAGTCTTTTATAACCTAGAGCACACAACCTTGCATAAAGGTATACTCTAAGAGGTGACAGATAAAAAGTACAAGATTGACAAGCAGGTCCTCAGGTGATGGTTATGCTTTAACAGCATAAACCACAGACCAGCTTTGAAGGTTGTGGGTTTTGGGGGTTTTTTTTAAAGGCATAAAAGTGTTGTAAGTGTATGTTTAAAAAAAAAAAAAGTCAAGAAAAATTAGAAAACCTCATTTACGATGATAATCAAATAATCAATAAGAAAAATCCCTAGTGTTTAAAGTGGTCAGCCAGAACCACTGACAACTGTGATATCAGACAATATCAGATGACAGACGCCTGGGCAGACAGATCAACATCTGCAGGGCGGGGCAGACAGATCAACATCTGCAGGGGGGCTAAAGGCTTTTAGGCTGTCCAGGGGACTTTGTCACTTCCCTCCATGATCACCACCACAGGCAAATGGCAGCAACATCATGTATTACTTATTATTACCGTTGGGATAATCATTGTGACCGTTTACTGAGTGCCTAACACATGCTAGATGCTATGCCAGGTTTTTTATTTGCATAATTTTCTTAAATCCTGACCGTCCTTCAACAGAGATATGTATTAGTATGCTCATTTTGCAAGAGGAAATGCAGTCAGCATATAACCTGACCAAAAGTAGCAATGCCATCATGAAGCAGAAAAGGAATTTAAACTGTACATCACTGTTCCTTATATTGGCTCAATTACCTGAATAAGTGTGTAATAATCTATTAGTATACATATTCTCAACAGAACCACATTCTCCACACCTAAAGCACAATTGCACTGTGCTTTAAAAAGTATTTTCATATTAATCATTTCCCTAGTTTATTCTTCCAACAGCCTGAGAGCTATAAAAGAATATCTACCACTAAATACAGCAAAATCTGGCACAGTCCCAGGACCAAAGGATGTGACTGGCATCCAAGACAGACAACTTAGTGGAATTACCTTTTCTTGAAGAATCTCATCCAAAACCACAATTACTTACAGCTGGCAACTTCATGAACTATTTACTACTGTGTAATAAGGTTTCTGATTACTACCCATAACCACATTTGACCTGGCACCCCAGCAACTTGGAAGCTATTTTGCAATCACAAAAAACGATGTTAGGAAACAAAAGTGCAAATGTTTAAACTTAAAATGCAAATATTCTCTTTAAAATTTTTAAAAACTCATAAAACCTCAGCAATGGAAAGAATTTTAAAGATTCAGTCCAGCCTCCTCCCAGGTGGGGACTCCTCTCACTATTCCATCTGGCACATTTCTGAGGAAGAGATGTTAACCATTTCCACCACCAACCACTGATACCTTTTACTGAACATTCATAATGTGCCAAGCATTCTAAATACATTAGCTCATTATTTCATTTCCAAAATGAAATAATGACTATAGTATATAGGAAACACATTTTCGGTCTGCAAGCAAGAAAAATGGGCTTAAGACACATGGGTGAAAAAATACATTTCCCCATTTTCTATTTTTAAAAAATACAATAAAAAGTACAAAAGTAATTATCTCTGGATTGCAGGATTATGGATAACTTATCTTCTTTATATTTTTCTATCTCTTCCTGGTTTCTAAAATAAATACCTTTTTCATGATAAGTATTTATTACTTTATTTAGGAAATCTAACACATACAAAAGGAGTAAGAACATAATGAACTCCAAGTTCCTATCAAATAAGTTCAACATCAATTATCAACACATGGCCAACCCACTTTATCCTCTATCACCAGTGGATTATTTTAGCAAATCCCAGATATGATATTATTTTATCCCCAAAAATACTTCAGTTTGTATCTCTAAAGTAGTGTCATTAAAAAGAAAACAACCTAAAAGCATTATCACACCTACAAAATTAACAATATATATTACTTTTTTAATCAGAAAAAAAATGTTTTCAGAAACTGAGATATTTAAGGGGAAAAAAGAAGAAAATACTCAATGGCATTACTATCTAAACAGCCTAGTGACTCAATTCACTAAAGCGGTCTGGCTGCATGGCTGCCCCTTTAGGTCATAAGAAAATCTGGCAAAAATGTCATTTCTAGTTATCAATGTTTCTGGGGTTTACCTGTTGAGAACTGCCTCCTTGTCTCCCAGACGACTTTTAATTTTACTTGTCAGATAATCCAAAAAGAGCGTCCAGATATCCAAACAAGAGAAGTAACCTTCATGAGTAGGCTATGGTGCAAAAGAAATCCAGACAATAAAATTACTTAATACAAATACTTCTTGGAAACACACCCACCAGTTTATTTCCACCAGAAAGTTACAATCGTAAGCCTAGATTCCCTCAGCTTCCTGATAATCACAACTGGTGTCTTTTAGTCGGTTTTCATGAGGGACCCTGCTGAACCTCACAAGGTAAGGGTATTATGGAAAACATCCCTAGCAAGATACCATGCAGAACAAAATTAGTTACAAAATAAGCCAAGCAAACACCTATCTTAAAATCTGAGACTATGGTGAGGAGGGCTTTTACAGATCATCCAGTTCAAATCTGTTTTATAGAGAAAGAAATTGAGACCCAGAAATATGATTTATCCAAGGTCAGTGGAAGGAGCAGGTCCCTTTATCCGTAGCCAATGCTCTTTCCACTACATACCACTCCAAAACCAAAAGTAAGTCTCAGTGGCTCCAAAGCTGCCAAGTTTATACATTTGAACATTAGGAAAGTAACAAGTGCAGCCTTACTATATTACAGACTGAAAATGAGCTTGTTAAGCCTGACCCTTGGGCATCATCTCATCTGCAAAAGTAGCAGTGTCCAACAGACTAACAGCAATCTCTAACCTGGTGCTGATAAGGACAAAGTAAAGTAAAAAGAGAAGAGAAAGTATTTGTGTAAGGTCCTAGGCTGAACCACAGCACTGACTAACTCTCTCAAGTGCCCTAATATTCTATTTCCTGCAAAATCTAGGCATTATACTTCCCAACATCTAGTCCTCACACATATTCAGTTTTGACTAGTGGTACCCCAAACCCTTACATATCCACTCAAATTCTTGTTATGTAAAAGAACTCTTTGGTTTTACTTTTGATGGCTACACTGAATCACGTGACAGAATCAGATGTGGAAAGAAAAAATACCATCATCTTCTTGGATCAGTTTTCCTTCCGTTTCTAATCCATAGGAAATCTAGACATTTGTAAGGACAGGTATTGAATTTGCCCAAGGAATAACTAACACTAGATGGTAGCATGCAGTAGGAGTTCTGTACCCAGAACTAGACTGCTGCAACTCAATCACGGCCACTGACAGGGCCATCCTCAGAGAACAAGGAGACTGTTTCTGGTCTCTACTTCATAGTTTGCAAGATCCAGGATGTCCATGACATGAAATGAAGCAGAAGAATAAGCAAGAAAAACAATTAATAAGCCACATGGAAATAAGATGAGTAGTTGGTGGACAGGCACTCAAATTGCACAGCCAGGAAATGTAGTCTTCTGGCTTTGGCTTGCTGAGCTTCCCTTAAGTAAGTCACCCAGTTATCCTTCCTTGGTTTAAAAATACCCACTAGTTCCCTCCAAAGAACATAACTGATCAGATGCATGGGAAGTGCCTTTGAGAAAAGGCACCATATAAATCCAGGATTTATGATAATGTCAAGTACTTTAAAATTATGTATGTTTTCCCCATGCCTTTGAATTGAAGACTGACTAAGTGGCTCAAGGCTGGGGGGAAAAAGGTGGGCAGATACACCCTCTGTAAAACCTGAAACCACCATTCACATCCCTACATGCAAGGCCCCACTGTTAGATCTTGTGCACTGCCCATGATCTGGCCTTTGATGATTGCTATGGGCAGATCATCAAGGTCATGAAGATCATAGGCTGACTGCACTTTTGGAGTCATCCAACTTTTCACAACACTCATAAACCCATTTTAAAAATGGACCTACACTCAGATTTACTTTTCAGATTCCAGGGCTGATTAATCACTGAAGATCCTGACAAGTTTCTTTAAGAAACTAATGAATGATACCACTCTTATCCCCAAGTGCTTTATAGTGGTTGTCATTTACATTGGTCTATTTGATATTCACGATAGTCCTGGGAAGTGGACAGATACAGTTTTCTTCTTCATATTTTATAGATTTAAAAAATCAACGTTCAGAAGTAAAGTTACCTGCCCAAGGTAACATGATAAGAAACAGAACTAGAATGTGGATCTTAAGACTCTGGTCCAGAGCCCTCCTTCCTCCCCATCTCAGGCAGTTTGAAGGAAGGGCAAAGTGAAAAACACAAGATCCAGAAGGAAGTGGTGATGATACATTAAGAGAAGGAACAGAAAGACAGAAATTGTATGCTTATACAAACATCTCGAGTGTTCAGCAAGCAAGGAAAATGACAATGGAGGTAAATACCTTGGTAAGCACTAGTGTCTGGAGGGACTGTGACAAGATACTTAGGTGGGAAAAAATGTAAGAAAAGGAACTGAAGAGAGGAAATGGTAAAAGAAAAATACTAACACCATCCTTGTCTTACCACTATTCTTTCGAATTATGTTTACCAGTACTTAAATGCCTATGAATTTTAGAAACAAAAGGCAAAAATATTGAGTTCACCCATAATAATTCTCTAGACAAAAAGAAAGACACTCCCCCCCCCCCTTTACAGATAATTAAACTACAATAAAGTAAGTTCACACTGTTAGTAGGTGAGAACTGAAGGCTCTCTCTGGAGAGCATTTATTTTCTTATTTTTAAATTTTATCCCAAAAAACTCCGCTACTCCCAGCTCCTGATCCTAGAGGGTGCTGTGCCATCTTTTCTTCTCTGCCTCTCCAGCAAAGGGCTGCCTACCCTACAGTAAACCACACAGAGCACCTTCCAGGTTCCTGCCTCTCTGCCTGATGCTCAATCTGCTTCTGCCTGGACCTAGAGGACACCAGCTCCCATGGTCTAAGAGCTTGCACCCAGAAAGAAAAGGTCCCCTTTTAAGATTTCTCTGGACCTATCTCAAAACTTTCCCACCTCTGATGCTTCTCTTCTACATCCTCATCCTCCCACATATCATTTCTTCTATTCCTTCTGCCTGGTGAGCTCAGTGTTTTCCTTCTTGCTCTGAATTCAGTGGCCTGTGTCAGACATTTGACACTTCACCCTTTGGTCTTCCTCCTCCATCTGTGCCCTTCCCCTGTTCCCACACTAGCTCACCCTTACCACTGGGAACTCTGATTTATTTCTGTCTAATGCATGCTTTTTTTTTTTTTCACTTTTATTAAATGGGTACTCTGACTTTTATGTGCCAAGTACCTCGTTGAGGATTTCTCTCACACCAAATCCTTACTCCAAATCCCCTATCACATATACACACTCCTCCAGCCTAGACCCTTGCCTCTCCTCTAGCCTCATTAAGCTACAACATTAGTGGTTTAAATAACCAAAAAAGTCTACTTAGAAAATCAGATGACCTCAGTAACCTAGCAGTTTCACCCCAAGTGCATACCAACAGAAAGAGCTACATATGTACACCAAAAAAATGTGTGCAAAAATGTTCACTGCAATGTGATTCATGATCACCCAAACTGAAAGCAGCCCACATCAGCAGTGAAATGGATTTTCAGATGACTTACTATAAAGCAATGAAAATAATGAACAAACCACTGCCACACAACACAGATGAATCTCACAAACAATGCAAAATGAAAAAAGCCAGACAAGCAAATACACCTTGTATATTTCCAATTAGAGAAGTTCTAAAACAGGAAAAACTAATCTGGGATGTCAGGAATGGGGTGACTTCTAGAGAAAAGTGAAGGGGAAGTGATTGGGAAGGGACATAAGGGGGTTTCTGGGGGTGCTGGTAATGTTCTATTTCTTGACTTAGGTGGTGGTTACATGTTTTGTTCATTTTGAAAAAAAGCATCAAGGTGTATATGTATGATTTATGTACTTTTCTGTGAGTGTAATACTTCAATAAAAGCTGATTCTAGAAACACACAAATAGGCACAAGGGATACAGTTTCATAGAAATGTCTAAAACTGGACTGTGCTGATGGCTGCATAGTCTATACATTTACTGAATATCACTGAATTACACAATTACAACAGGTGGTTTTAGTAGTATATAAATTTTACCTTAATAAAGCTGTTGAAATAGATACGAATGAAACTACTGGGTCATTAGAATGTAAACTCAATGGCGGCAAAGAGTTTGAGGGTTATATGCCTAGTTATTGAAATACACATATAATAGGAGTAACGGGAGTTTAAAAAATATTTGTTGAATGGGTGGAAAAACTGGATCCACCAAAATTAATTCTTGAGAGCTTCACTCTTTATAACCTCCTTATGGGAAGCTTTAGTGAGTTACAGAACAGAACTAAAAGCCCTCATTTCAGATTTTTTCTATATTTGCCTCTCCGACATAATAGTGATTAAGAGTACAAATTCTATGCATTCAAATCCTGGCTCCATGGGTTACAAACTGTATGACCCTAAGCAAGTTACTTTGTGCCTCAGTTTCTTTATGTGTAACATGGCGATGATGATGATGATGATGATGATGATGATACCCACCTCATAAAGTCGTTAGGAAGGGAAATGTATTAATCCTCACATAGTAAGCACTAGATAAATGTTTAGAAAATAAAGTAGTTCTTTCTCCAAAAATGACAAAGTAGACTTTTTGGGCAGAGAGATGGGGAGTTTTGAAGCTTTACCTGATGAAATGTATACTTGAACAAAAGTGTCAAAAACTCCACCACAGGGAATTGGGAGTAGGTCTCGATTCTTCTTAGGTGAACACTCACAAAGAGCCGCAGAAAGTCAGTAAACTTCTCGATGTAGCTAAATAAGACAAGAAGACAAAAGGCGACAATAAGAAACCCAGCCACCTCCTTAGAAGAGAATTCAAATTCAATCCAAATTTCTTTCAGTAAGGATTATACAGATTTATATTTTCAGTTAAAAATATAAAGGCCTGCAACAATTACCTACAGGTCAGGCAACCCTTCATTCCATTACCACCTGAAACATAGCAGAAAAGCAACTTTAATCCTCAGACACCATATACTAAGGCACCATATACGCTAGTGCGCTCATATTTCCTAACTCCTTAGTGTTATGACCCAATTAAAGTGAAAGAAGATGATACTAAAAAGTTGATGGGCAGATCATGTGTGTCATTTCAATATGGCAAGTTTGGAAAGTTGGTTTTCTTTGCTAAGAGGCCAAAACATTAAAATGAATATGATAAAAACACAAAAACAAAACAAGGCTATACAAAAAGTATGGCATTCACGTAAGATATACTCAGGCATGTCCTCTCGTTTCTGGTGCTAATTAAACACAGCACATCCCAATCCACTCCAAAGTGATTTCAAACAGAGAGAGGAAGGCTGTTAGAGCTGGAAAAGCCTCAGAACAATTTAACCTGATGCTTCATTTTACAGACGAGGCCCAGAGATAAAGTGACCAGCCCAAAGTCACCTAGCCAGCTCATGGCAGAATGGGACTACCATCCACTCCCAATCCAGGGCTCTTTCTCTTCACAGCACAGTGAATCCCCAATTCACTTGTATTCACAAAATCATCTCACAGAAGACTGTGGGTCACAGCTGCAAGAATAATAGATTTTTGCTATTAAATACACAGCACATCATCACTCTCACATTTCAGAAACTGTCATTTTAAGCCCCTAAATACCAAAAGGTGATTAGAAAATGAGATGTACTTATTTCTATAAGAGATGTACTTATCTTTAGAGACCAATAAAAATATAAAAGATACTGACATACTAGGCCTTAGCCAAAAATTAAATAATGGCTAAAACCAATTCTGAAACTCAAAACTGCAAAAAACTATTTTTTAAAGCACAGATACATGAAACAATAAAGGGGGAGAAGAAGACTACAACTCAGAAGAGCAAAACTGGCCCATAAATAAAATGTCCCACATTGCTCCTGGGACATATTGCCCTGAGGATGGCCAACCCGTCTGTCTGACCTCTGCACATGTGTAAAATTTAGTTGCAGCTTTAAAACAAAACATGAATGTGTTTGATAAGAATCATGGGGTCAAATATTTGAAAAACAGTAAGGCACTGAAATTAATTGTTTTTGGAGATAGAAAAGTATAGAGATTTCTCTCTAATGTCTTCAATCACTAATAGTTATGGGTAGGAACTTCTCATTCCTTACTTGGCTTATTACATTATATATTTTACATGGATTTCAAAGTCTCCAACCAGTTTACTGCTCTGTAGGAAGATGTACTCAATCCCTACCACTCATAAAAGAATAAAGAGAAGTCAAGGATAAAATATCGCACAATCTCATTTTAATCTCCAACCCAATTTTTAAAAGAATACCAACAAGGCTGGCTGTTCAGTAGCTTAAAGCACAGATTTTATTTCACCTCATTTTCTTTCCGCTGCCCACCTTCTGGTACAGGTGCTAATGAGCAGTAGAAAGTTAGAAAAAAGGCAGTAGAGGAGAAGAGAAGCAAAGGACCTGGTTAAGTAGCTCCTAAACAACTGAGAATGGACTTAGCTGTTTAGAATTAGTGGTAAGGGAACCGATAGCCAGGAAGCAAGCACACAGTATTGTTTATGTCACCTTTCTGCTTCCAGGCACCTCTCAGCTTTCACAGGGCAATAGGAAGCATAGGATTAAAATATAAAACCAAGAGCACAAAAGTTACATGTAACAAAATCAATACAAAGATAATCCATGAAAACATTTCCATACTACCCGAAGGTAAGCCATTAACAATCATTATGCTACAAGTAAAAGTCAAAACAACTGATATTTGACGACTGGTACAATCAGATTATTTTTAAACACATGAAAACAGAATCTTTCTTAAACAAAACTAGAAAGAATACAAAACTGTGTTTGAATACTGCTGCCTTTGGATTCATATTAGAAAGCTATTACCAAATAATAAAAAATATACATAAAACATACTGCCATACCATATTATGAGTTCTTCTGTGACCATACAGAGAAAATTTTACACAAAGCTTGTTTATAATTAAGCAAATGAAAATAATCTTATGTACCAATTTTTTTAACTTTAAAAAAACTTACTAAAATTGCTAAATTTAAAAAGCACCAAAACTGTCTTAACTTTAGGCACTTGATTTTATATTCTGCTATTTACTCTAAGGAAAAGGAAATGGCTTAACTGTATAGCTTAATAACAAAACAAGCCCCAGAAAACTTATTAAAATATTAGTTAGCCTTGTTGCCAGGCAATCTATACATATTTACTAATTCAATACAATTTAATCTGCTTGGAAGTTTCTGAGCAGTCAACATAATGTTGCAAGTATAAGTTTCCAATTTTCCCTCTTGTTTTTACCCTCCAGTAGCATCATATTAATGACAGTTGTTAAGACAGATAAATGACATCACCTGCAAGGGAAATAATGAGACCATAATGCCTCAGAGTACTATGATGGAGTCATCTTTTAGAGCACTTAAGAAAGAAAGGCTAGGTAATTTTAGGTTCCATTCAAAAGGACAATGACAAAGAAACACAGCTGTGTGCCACATTAACCTGTGCCCACATGATATCACCTCTCCTTTCTATTGATGAAAACCTGCCACCTGTGTACAACTGACAATAGAAACAACTATTGTCAGTTGTACACAGATGTTCACTTGGGAAAAGTCAAATAGTAAAAACTGACAAGCCACTCCAAGTGAGAAAGGGCAATTATAATTCCTGTACCTCCACGGACCTCCTGCTCTCCTGTTCTTGGCTACGCATGAACAGCAGTCTCAGTTCCTGCACCACCTCAGACCTGTAGGCAAATGGGGAAGGACGGGGGGCGGAAGGGAGGACAGGAGATGGATGGGGAAAAAGAGACAACAAACCTACACAATTTACAATCACTTTTCAAACTCACCTCATTTCCCTTAACCACCCTATCCCTTCCAGCTAAGCTTAGACTTACTGGTACACACCTACCTCTCTGTTTCTCACCAGGAGCCCCAAATTCTGAAACCAAAGAGGATTAGAGGCACCATGCAGCACACTGTGATAACTAGCCAAGACCCCTTCTCAGGGCACAGCCACCTCCACACCTGTTCTCATTACCTCTCATCGAGTTCTTCCAGCCTGCTCTTCACCGTGTGGGCATTATTGTCCTTGGTGATTTTCTGCAGGAGGTAGAAAGTCTGCTGGAACATGCGCAGCAAATACTCCTCGAATTCCATAGGCACACAGTTCTTGGACATGAGTTCATTGATGCAGGACATGGCCAGGACCCCAAGGCGGCCGCGTTCCTGACCCAACACACAGTTCTGGCTGCTGCCATTAACTGATGCCATCTTTCTGGCCCGGATGTCACAGCCAAAGCGCGCGAAGTGGAAGATGGTAGTAAGGAGGGACGGGGTGATGCTGGCAGACAAAGGAATCCAACTGAAGAGATGGGCCAGGCACTCCAAGGCCAGGGAACAGATATACTCACTCTCCACATCAAGGATAGGGATTGGCTGATTCAACAGTTTGGCTGAACGAGGACTCTGAGACAGGTTACTCAGTAAGTCACCTGAAAACACAAAAGGCTTTTTAAGATCTACACTAGCAAATCTCTTACAAAGCAATTGAAATAATTCTCCTTAAAAATAAAAAAATCCAGGGAGTTCCCTGGTGATGTAGTGGCTAGGCTTCGGCGCTATCAAGGCTGCGGCCTGGGTTCGATTCCCAGTCAGGGAACTACCAACATATAAGATAATAATAATAATAATAAATAAATAAATAGATAAATAAATAAATAAATAAATAAAATTTAAAAGTCCGAGCATTACTATCAAATAGCAGTTCTCACAATCTAGTCCAGGGATACCTGAGGGTGCCCCAAAACCCTTTCGGGAGTTCGCAAATTCAAAACTATTTTTTAAAGAATACTATAATGCTATTTTCCTTTCTCACTTTTACCATCTCACAAGTATTCAAGGTCTGACAATTGAGTTCGCGAACTTGACACTGTGCGGTTACACTGGCAGCAGTGTACAAACAACGTGATAAGGTGTCATAACCTTGGTATATCTGTGTCTCACAGCTGTGTGTGTGTCAACATGCGGCCCTCTCTTGCTGACTGTCATCCCCATTATTGTTGCTGCATGTTTTTGTGTGCAGTCGTTGAGAATGTCAGAGTTTGAATTAGAGCAGTGAACGAACATTAAATTTCTTGTTAAACTTGGTAAGAGTGGAAGTGAAATTAGGGACATGTTAAGTCCAATAATGCCATGAAGAAAACAGTGTACAAACGGACTGAACGTTTTTCTGAGGGGAGAGAAAGCGTCACTGATGAAGAGAGGTCAGGGTGGTCGGTTAACAAGCAGAACTGACAAAAAAATTGCAAAAGTATGTCCAACTGTACATCAAAATCGTTGGCCGACTGTGAGAGGCATAGCAGACCAAGTAAACATCAATAGAGAAACAGGAAAATCTTAACTGAAATTCTTGGCATGAGGAAGGTATGTGCAAAAATGGTCCCGAAGAGCTCACAGATGAACAAAAGCAAAGGAGAGTCGAAGTCTGTCAAGACCTTTTGGAGAGGCAAGGCGATGTTTTGGGCCATATTATCTATCACTGGTGATAACACATGGGTATACTAAATGACCCTGAAACAAAGTGTCCAAGTGCACAATGGAAGTCAGCCAATTCTCCACAACCAAAAAAAGGTCTGTCAGTCCAAATCAGGAGTCAAAACGATAAAATGTTGCTAACATTTTTGATATCAGAGAGTTTGTACATTATGAATTTGTACTAACTAGACATACAGTCAACCAAGTTTAATACTTGGAAGTGCTAAAAAGGCTGTGTGAAAGTTAGATGAGAACAACTCGAACTTTTCACCAACAAATCATGGCTCTTGCATCACAACAATGCACCAGCTCACACGGCACTATCTGTGAGGGAGTTTTTGGCAGTACACACATAACTGTATTGGAACACCCTCCCTACTCACCTGATCTGGCCTCCAATGATTTTTTTTCTTTATCCGAAGATAAAGGAAACATTGAAAGAAAGACATTTTGATGACATTCACGACATCTAGGGTCATACGATGAGAACTCTGATGGCCATTCCAGAAAAGAGTTTCAAAATTGCTTTGAAGGGTGAACTATGCACTGGCATCAGTGCATAGCTTCCCAAGGGGAGCACTTCGAAGGTGACCATAGTGATATTTGGCAATGAGGTATGTAACACTTTTTCTAGGATGAGTTTGCAAACTTAACTATCAGACCTTGTACAATAAAGCTTCCTGAAGGCTACATCACATGTGATATCCAACAGAGAGAAAGCAAAAAAGGTCTTTCACTAAGCCACCTATTAAAGAGATTTGCAAAGATGTAAAACAATGTAGCTCCTCTCAAGAAATATTTTTGGTTACTTTGGAAAACATAATTATTTTTTCATTAAAACATGCTTATATAGAGTTCATCACATTTTTAAATGAATTAATAAATGTGTACATTTTATCCATCTTAGTATCAATAGATATAACTCACAAAGGTTTTTGAAAACCTCAATACTTTTTATTTAAGAGTAAAGGAGTCCTGGGTGAGGATGGGTGAAACGGACAAAGGTGATCAAAAGCTACAAACTTCCAGTTATAACTGTACAGCATGTACAGCATGATGAGCACAGGTTAACAGTATATTAGAAAGCTAAGAAAGTAAGTAGATCTTAAAAGCTCTCAAGAGAAAAAAATTTCTAGCTGTGAATGATGACGGATGTTAACTAAACCGACTATAATGATCATTTCACAATATATACATATATCAAATCATTATGTTATACACCTAAAACTAACACAGTGCTGTATGTCAGTTATATCTCAAATTTTAAAAAAATACAAATAAAAAATTTTAAAAAGAGTAAAGGGGTCCAGAGAACAAAATTTGAGAACTACTGGGCTAGACAAGGCAAGGTCTGTGGAGCTGTACTATTAGCAGCACTGGGAGTTTGTCAGAAAATACAAATGGTCAGACCCCACCCCTACTGAAGTAGAACCCGGAGGGGCAAGGCCCAGGAATCTGCATTGTTACAAGCTCTCTCAGTGATTCTTATGCTTGCTTAATTTTTAAAAAGCACTGGGCAAGGAAATTGTGTAAAATGAAATGGGGGACCTATGAAACGATTTTAGAAAAGAAAAAACAAGAAAAATATTCAAAACTATAAGAAAATTTTCCTAAAGATGTAAGTATACAAAATAAAATAACTTAAATTCAAAAATGATAAAGAGTAATTAATACTAAAAACTGGAGGACAAAGGAAGAAATGTAGGCAGAAAAAGCACATATAGTACAAAGGAGAAAACTGAATTCAGACTCCTCCACAGTAACATTCAAAGCCAGAAAACTGTGCTCCAAGTTCTAGGGCAAAAAAATGACTTACCCAAAGGTGACATTTTCTCAAAAACTCAGATAACATATTACTCACAATCATGCTTAAGAAAGATACTGAAAAATGAAACCATGCAAATAAAGTGATAAATAAAAGTAAAGAATTAAGGAATGGAGAAGCTGTGGAAAGGAACTAATGCAAGCACTGAATTAAATATAGAATCAAGACTAAACAAACATAGGAATTATAGAAGGGTGTGCTAACTTTTCTCATCTTTCAGAAGCAAGAAGTCTCTAAACACGTCTAAAATTAAAACATGTAGTAAGAAACTGGTTTTCACAATCTTTTTTTTCTTAACCTTAGAGGTACCTTTTACAAACTAATATTCTTTGTGAATAAAGCATCTCAAGGTCAGAAATTCCTTCCATTTATACTTTCTGTAAATTCAAGTAAAACTAAAACTTTATTGTTATTATTAAAAGTAAAACTATATGATACAACGCCACTATCTTTTCATTAATTTTCTCTCTCTTATCTATAGCTATGTACACAGAGACATCTGGAATGATGTTATTTCTGTAATGAACACTGCGTAAATTTTTATATTTTATTTTATACCTTACCCTTAACAGTTTTCAAACATTTGAACCCCTTTAATGCTCTTAAAAATTATTGAGGACACAAAGAGCTTTTGTTTATGCAGCTTATTTCTACGGTATTTGTCATATTCAGAATTAAAACTGAGAAGTTTTTAAATATTCAATTCATCTAATAATAAACCTATTACATATTAGCATAAATAACACATTTTTAAATAAAAAAAAAAAAAGACTATGATTTGCTCCCCCAAAATTAATGAGAAGAGTAGCACAGTTTTTACATTTCCGGACATTTCTTTAATGTCTGGCTTAAAAGAAGACAGACTGATTCTCTCATCTGCTTCTGCATTCAATCTGTTGCAATATGTTATTTTCATTATAGAATATGAGGAAAACCTAGCTTCACATAGATATATGACTAAAAGAAAAGTGTTTTAGTGGCCTTTCCACATAACTATAGCTATTCTTTAATATGACGCATTGTAATTTCTTAAAGGTTAACTGCTATTCGGTATACTAATGAAAGAATGAGAATAAAAATGAAAACAATGTCTCAGTATTTTTACGAACACATACTTAACCTTCTTAAAGGATTTAGGAGCCCACCAGAGTCCCCAGACCTACTGAGAACTGCCGCCTTACTCAAGCTGGATGAATATGAACAATTTCCTCAGCCATTAAAATGAGGATTTTGTGATTTATTAATAAGGGGGTTAATTTCCATTGTTAGAAACAGATCAGAAAGTTTTCCCCTGGCATTCTGTCTTGAAGAATGTTTGCTGGGTTCTGTTCTGAAAGAGCTGCTTGTAATACCAGATGAGATCCCTCATGATCTCAGCTACCTAAGCTGATAACCAGATGGCCTAGCTGCTAAGAACAATGCAAGAAGCATGTTCAAGTAGAATTTGCAAATGTTTCGGTTGGTTTGTTACTGGATTGATGTTCTGATTTTTGGAATCACTTGCTGGCTTTCCAATTGAGTCATGCATAGAACTTTCTCTCTTCCAGTGACAGTGATTGTTGCTGGTATCATTTTGTTTGTCATTTGTGGACTGATGGCCATTTATGAAAGATATCAGAGTCAGAGGAAACCACTACTACCCAGCCAGAATTCTTGGGGTGTATACTTAACCAGGATCACACTGAGAATTTAGCAATGGAGAAATCAACAGGCACCACCTCAGTATGATCTTATACTAAAACCGGACATCTTTTTGCCCTTGGACTTTTTAAAGTCTCTTGAACATTTTAAAATAAAAATAAATTCTGGCTTTAAAAACAACTCCCTACTCTTTAGCTCAAAGCATTTTTCCAGAATGGGAATACTAGCTGAAAACACTGATGACAATAATGATGTTCAGAACAGCTACCATTTGACGTTATTATTACTAGATTGGCACTGCACTAAACAGTTTACAGACAGGTTCTCATTTAATGCTTACAGCTCTGAAGTAGGTAGCATTACCATGATCTGCATTTACAGACTGTTAGAATAACTAAGACATACACAGATTAGGCATTTCCCCCTTGTTCCTCAGCTAGTAAGCACTGGAGCTGAAACAAACCCCAAAGCCTGTGTTCCTCCTGAGAAGGCAGGCCATCTGGAAAGATTATGCAACCAGGAAAAATGTTCATTAAAAAAGCTAATATTCAAATACAAAAAAAAAATGACCTAAAGTCAGATGCAAAATAGCGTGTGTACACTATGACCGCAACTACAGGAAGATAGAAATAAGGACAAAGACTGAACAGGATTATGCAAAGGTACAATTACTTAAGTGGACAGGATGACCTACAATTTTTCACCCCCCAATAATAATCTTTTAACACTGTTTCTCAATAAAAGTAATTTTACTCTACTTCAGATTGTTGAGATATTTTAGATTATAGAAAAAACTCTTTCAAAAATTGTGTTTTAATCAAAGTTGAAGGAATCACCACAGAACAGACTGCTTCATGCTGTAGTATTTCCAACACAAACTTGAGAGAATTTTAACAAGCTATCTATGTAAGAGGGTACTGTGAGGTGACCTCATCTTTCCTGAACTGGGCCAGGCCCTGGCGACAACATGCACCCATGCGCCAAGAGGTGTGTGGACGATTCTGTTACATTTACTGACTTGGAAGCAACCCTATATGGTTGGAACAGCTATAATTATTGAAATTTTATGTTTTCCATTTAGTTCTACATTTACTAACTCAGAATTTCCCAACTTGCGCACTACTGAAATTTTGGGAAGGTAACTGTTATTATTCTCTGCATTATAGAATATTTAGCAGTGTCCCTGGTCTCCTCTTGCCAGGTGGCAGTAGTACTCTCTCCTCCAGTTATGGTAACCAAAAATCCCTCCACATTGCCAGATAGTTCCTGCAGGGCAAAATCGCCTCTATTGAGAGGCACAGACGTAACTGTAGCCTCAGTCCAGTAAAAGAGGGAGAAGCTCTATTCCAGGAGCCCTCAGGAGAAAACGAGATCACAAGAGTTGTGAGTGATCCTCCCAAGTCACATCTTTCTGTAAATAGTTTATAAAGGAATACATGAAAATATTTGCAAGTGCACAAAGATAGGCAATTTAGAAAGAGTTTGGGGAAAAACAGGAAGGTATAAATTGGTCTCAATCAATTTGAGCTCTCCGCACTCTGAAAAATTTTCCATTACCATTTTATGTACAGATCTGTATTTGACACTACATATTGTGTAGACAAGAAATTTTTATTGCAGAACAATTAAAGCTAAGTCAGAACTGCAATATTTATATACATTTCATTCACTTTTTTTTCCATTTGTCCAAGCCAAAAGACAAGAGGAGACTAACTAAGAGGACTGAGGCTGCACACGTGCTGAAGGAAGCAACAGTCACAGCATGCATCTTCCCTCACTTCATCCTCAAAGGACAGCTACTCTCCTTTTACAGCTGAGGAGATGAACGAGCAGAGAAGGCACACATAGCAAGTAGCTGAGCCAGGACTCTAGACCAGGGGAAGAAAGCAGTCAGCAGAAGGGGTGAGAGTGACCAAAAAGGCAAACTCAGGACAAACACAGAGCACTAGGATGATGGGTTCACATCCCTATTCCACCACTTAGTGGTGATGTGATCTCTGGCAAGTTACTCCCCATGTCCCCCAGCTTCCTTGTTTGTAAATAAGACATAAAACTATAATCTACATCACAGAATTCTGGTTCAGTGAGGGAATTTAGGAGAGATAAGGCAACAATTTGAGGAACTAGTCTGAGAAGTAAACCACACACACCCTTCAAGACTTTTTTCTATATCACTGTTAGAGTAGTTGTTGTAAGAACTAGTCCCTGGGCTTTGTTCTTTGAAAGAGATTAGACAGAATACAAACAAGATAGTGTATGAATAAAGAAACCAAAGGCCCAAAGGACTAAGTCTGACAGGGGGTTACAGAAGTGAGAACCAGGCAGGCATTGAGGATGGGGTAAGTTTAGGAATTATTTGGTTACTCCCTGGGCCCTAAGTGTTCTCAGAATTAATTTCTTCCATAAAACTAAGCTTATGGTCAGGAAAAATAAACAATTTTCTAGAAGTTTTACTGCTTAACCCGGTGTCTTAAGCACACAAAGGCAATTGAGCAAAAGCATCAAAACAAATGTAGATTAAATCATCAGCGCTATCCAAATAATGAAGCAAGATCTGATGACTTCACTAGCAACTGTCACAAACAGAAAAAAAGCAAGTGAACATGCAATTCTATTTTTTAAAGGGAAAGCATACCAACTTAAAAGCTTACTTAACTCCCTAGGCCCCCATAGTCTCAATTTATTTTGCTTTGCTCAAATACTAAAATTCGAGACTTCGAAGGCTTTTAATATGTCTAAGAGGCAATTTTCAAGAAGTATGCACCACATTTTTAGGTTTTGTTTATACAAAAATGTCAAATTACCTCATATTTCATCTAACCTCATAAACAAAACCTAGGCAACATATGAAAGCCCAAGCACATATTTTTTATTTGTATTATTTGATATACCCAACCTGGCCTCCAGGAAAAAAAAGTATAAACTGAGTTATTAGCTCAGAACATGTACCTGAACAAAGCCAACTAAAACACACAGCTTTCGGTAGTGGAAAATCATCTCAGAAAAACAAGTTTTACTGGAGTATATTGCTGCTGCTAACAAACTGGATAGTAAGTTAGTATTCAACTATCTAATTCACCAAATCTAATTCAAAAAAACTAACCTTTGCAAACTATTATTTAAATAAAATGACACATCAGCCAAACTGCAGGAAATTCCAAGGGATACACTCATAAAATCAAATCTCTACGTCACTTTTTTTTAATCAAATATTACAATAGAAATCTGATATGTCACTTTAAATATCCACCTTGAAAATGAAGGTTTGTCACCAAGTACAAATAAAAGTTCAATTTCCTGTGAGCTTTTAATATACTCTAGCCTCTGTAATAGTTTTTAAGCCAAGAAGCATGACAAATGACTTTACCAGTTTTTAATCCAAGTATGATAAATGGAATTTGGAATGAGTATCCTATGAACAGTCCCCACAACTTCAATTCTCCAGTAATTGCAAGAATCTCAATTTCCACATATTAACAACAGGCTACATGACACAGTTTGGGCTTAGAGATGTCTGATTTCAACAGCCCATTTCCTTGGGGTAAAGGAGAAAGATGTGGAAATACTTCTGATTAGCCACATCAACCTTTACAGTAGAGGAAGAAATATGTGCCAATTCACAGGGTGTACTCTACTTGAAAAGCATGTGTAATCATTTAGTGTAAACAGAAGCATTTAGAAACTAAAAGATTCTGCTCAGACACAAGTTCCCCTTTCTATCCTTGAAAGTAGCCATTTTTAGGTGAACAGCACTCTAACTTTTGAAACAAATATTAATATAACTGTGGACTATAAGTAGCCACCAGTAAACCATTTAATGACCACTGCAAATATGCTCATGCTTTATCAACTTATCCCGAATTGATGTAAAGTCAAAGCTGATTACTGCATACTGGTTTTCAATCTGTCAGGGCCAACACAACTTTTTCCTGAGTCCTTCAGGTTGCTATGTAACTCCTGCAACCCTGACCCCTGCATAACTACATAGCAGACCTGTTAAGCCAACAGGCTCATACCAATCTCAGCATGAAAACTGAGAAAAATGGAAAAACAAACCAAGAGAATCAGCAGTTATAAGCTGAAGCGGATGGAAGCAGATGACAGGTGCCACCTTCCTGATGCGCAAGAAAGAAAACACATGTTGTTGTTCAAAATAAGTACTTACGAGGAACTAAGAAAACCTGCTACTCAGAAAACATGGGCAATAAGGCCAAAAAGACATTAAGAAAGAATCAGCATCTGTATCTGGCATAAATAGGCAATTGCTACCCTACTCAGACCCTCAAGTGCACTTAAGAGGAACACCATGTGTGGTGGGCAGACCATACCACTTTCTCCTGAGGTCGGGGATGGTGGTGGGGTGGCAGCAGTAACGCTGTGTTTATCCCAGACAGTCTCCAAGATACCTATACCAAGAAAGGAGAAAGTGAGTTTCAAGAGAGAAATAAAGTCCAACATATGTAGATTAGATTTAGAAAAATAATTTATTGATAACTTTGAACAAATATCCCTCTCCCAACCGTGTATCTTAACTGCTTCTTGGATAGCACCCATGGATATTCCAAATTCAATTTGCCTTCCCCCACAAACCTGCCACTAATCCTCTTCTGTTCCTCCTCATAAATAGTACCATCCCACACAGTCTAGGCTTCTGGCCTCTGTTTTTCCCATCTCATCACACACCCACTCCATACACAAGACTTCAAAATGCTGAACTATGTGCTGTTCTGTCCACATGTGTCCTTCTCTTTCTCAACCTCTGATCTGCTCTCCTCCCACTGAATCCCAACTTGAGCTTTACACCAGACCAACTATTAATATTACCTGTCTGGTCCTCAGAATTCCACTCAGCTGTCACCTCTGCCAGGAAGTCTTGCCTGTCAGGTTTTGCCTACACATAAAACTATACCTCTTAACAACTGTTTTAAACTTTCTCCCCTACTGGAGTATACATTACTAGAGGGCAGAGACTGTTTTATTCCTCTTTGTATACTTACAGAACCTAAGATAATCACAAAAGCTTTTAAAAATATTTTGTTCTTAAACTATTTAATACTATTACATGGATAAACTTTGAAAATATCAAGCTAAGTAAAAGAAGACAGACACGAAAGGTCACACATTGTATGATTCCATTTGTATGAAAAGTCCAAAGAGGAAAATCCATATAGACAGATTAGTAGCTGCCAAGGGCGGGGGGGGGGGGGGGGGGGACTGAAAATGTTCTGAAATTAGATAGTGTGATAGCTGCACAACCTTGTGAATATTAAAAACCACGAGTTGTTATATTTTAAAATGGTGCATTTTATGATATATAAATTATATCTCAATTTAGAAAACTTTTATGTTCACACAGTAGGACATGGTCCCTAACTCTCAAAATTTAACATCTGGTTGGGGCTGTCAGTAAGTGCTATAATGACTAAATGCTCTGATGGTTGGGTTTCTCCTTGGGGATGTGGGGAAGGACAGGGGGCAAGTAACAAGATTACTTTTGATCAAGCATTCTTACACCCAACTTTAAGTGCCCACTGCATGCCAAACACATACAAAAGAAAAGGTTCCAAACACCCCCACAAAGAAACCTTGGGTAGAGGAGCTGGGGATACGAACACTCCCTTTCACTACAACATTCCTTCAAGCAAACCCAGGCCGCTGGTGCCTCCAGGGCCTCAGGGCCAGGTACCACCCGCCTCCCAACAAGCAGCCCACACTGGCAGCGCAGTGGTCACGGCCCTCATGACTCAGGGAGCTCCACTCTCTTCCTACCTTCCTGTCTCATTCTGTGGTTTGCTTTCTGTTTATTCTTACACTTCACACATTGTCATGGGGCTCTAATAAAAGACAAAATGATAAAGAAAGTGCTACATCCTAGCACACAGGGCACTGATTCCATACCTTGCCTCACCTCCCTACACAGACTTTGAAATTTTCATATCTTCCTACTCTTCCAACTTCTGATTTTAAATTCAAATTATCCTAAACAAAGTTTGCCACCCACCTTACTTAGAATGCAGTTATCAGCATTTCTATCACATTCCTATACCTAGGCTATCCTTCATTAATCACAGTTAACAGTGAGGACCAATTCAAGGAAGACTATGAGGAAAACAAATCACAAACTTTTTTTTTTTTTGGTATGTGGGCAGCTCCCTGACTGTGAATCGAACCCAGGCTGCAGCGCTGACAGTGCCAGCGCCAAAGCCTTAAGCCACTACACCATCAGGGAACTCCCCACAAACATTTTTTGAGGTTCTACCATGTGCTAGACACTAAGCAAGGTGCTGGGAATATAGCAGCACACTCTTTCTGTATTTTAATGTTCAGGCTCAGTAACAGCTAAAATAACTGCCCAGAAATTCTGAGTGCCAGGCCTGAGCTCTAGGCCTCTGCATGCAGGCCTGTCTTTTGGCACCACCATACTGCTCACCTGTCAGTAGCCCAAGCACTGTCTGCACCTGGTCCAGCAGCAGCTTCCGTAACTCCTCCTTCCGAGCCACACTGAGGTCCTCACGGGGACAAGCCAGTTCTTCTGAAGTTGTTTTCAGCATGATCAGCCCCAGTGGCGTTGTCACAGGGGACTGGATCAACTGCCAAGAAAATATAAGTTCTGAGCAGACTGCTTTAGCCATTAAGGTACAAAGAGGACTAACATTAAACCTGTGAAGTTTTAACCTATATGTTTAACCTTATAGGAATAGGTTACACAAATCAATGCTTTAGAAAACCGATGAGTACATTTATGTATCATTTTTAACCATTCAAAATATATTTCCATCTTACTCTGAATACAAAATGCTAATACCATGAACTTAAAAAAGGTAAGAAAACAATGCTCTTTTACACCTACCATTACAATTTTTATACACATCCAGATTCCCAAAAGAGCCTTGGTTACTTTGCCCAGGTTAATATATTAGTGATTAAGATATGTGTAAATCAATTGGTGATATCTTTTCAACATTCAGGTGTAAGTCAACTTTACATTTCTAAGCTTTGCATGTTTCATGCAGGTTCAAGATTAAAGATGTGGTAGGGCAGAAACATACATACATATCATTAAACTATGACTAAGGTTATGATTTTGCAAATACCTATGCAACAAATTAAGTTACTTTTGGAGCACCTGCAATATACACTATACCATAAGAAAGTTACTTTAAACAAAAGACAGAAAAAAAGGTGTACCGTCAATAGCATTAACACTACTTGTATCTTTCTAATCAATTTCACAAAATTCAAAGCATTAATACTGCATTTATTTTTTAGTTTCCAAAAATGATAAAAGCAAACAAGTTGCCAAAAAAATTCTCTGTTGAGTTATATGCTACAATACATAAGAGAACAAACAATTTAAGGAACACTTGAGCATTTTCTAAAATCATAGTTAACTTTAAATGTAGTTCATTCTCAGACACAAATAAAATTTTTATTTATTCAATCTACAAAATCAAAGCCTTAGGGAAGAGGAGGACACCAGGAATTGAACCCAGATGGAATGTATATTCCTACTTCAAGAAATATAAGGCCCTTTCCTTTCCCTTGAAAACAACTCTTCCCACTGTAGACCAAGGAAAAGTTCATTCCCAGAGTAGAAAAAGTATTCAAATAATGGGAACTTATGATAAATTCAACTGCCTTCAGAAGCAGCATTATGTAAAACTAGCAGAAATTACTGGCATGTTAATGATGTTTTCTATGGGTAATGAAAGAAAACTAGACTTTCAGTGGTAACTATGCAATGGAGTATACAGACTCCAAGTTATAATGTTGTTCACCTAAAATTTGTATGATGTTATTGACCAGTATTACCCCTATTTTTAAAAATGCTCTCTATTAATCAGTTCCCTTGAATGCTAAAATTTCAAGTACATCCTCTACAAATTTTCTCCATTTTCTACAAGTTTGGACTATTTCTAACACCAACTTAAATTCAGATAATACAGCAGGGGAGGAACAGGATACCCGCATCTAACAATATTTTTATCCATAATAAAGTAGAACTGACCCTTCATAAGCACCTCTTTCTATTTACAGACCTCTGGGTTACCCATCTGTACTTTACAAGATTTCAATTACTGCCCTCTGTTCACTTCTTTCCTTCTCTATCTCCTGTGTCTCCATTTTCCCCCAAGCCCTCAACTTCACTACTCAGCTAGAATGATTCGTACTACCAAATATTCCATTTGGCAATACACTTTCCTGAAGATATGAAATGCTTCTGTGCTCCTCAGAAATAAATTCCTACAATATGAGAAATGTATCTTAAAGCCTTCCTTTCTTTCATCCTTTGAGAGAAGGGGAGACAGGCAAGAAACATGCTAAAAATGAAAGTGACTCCTTTTTTTTTATTTTGAGGTCTTCATTTTATTTCACAATAACTTGAAATGTATATTAAAAATAAAGTGCTATGCTATTATATCAACAAACTTCCTTTGATATAAGGTTCAAGAAAAAACTGAAAAAATAAAATTAAATGATCAAGGTTTGTGTTTGGGCCTTCATAAGCAGTTTTTTGTTTGTTTATTTGTTTGTTTGAAAGTTATTCCTTATTTGAAAGAACAGCCTGGTAAAATGTGTAACTTCACTTCTCACTAGCTTGTGCCCAGAAAGCTTTTTATTAAAATAGTGTTTCCCTTTACCATCTTCACATATATAATTTAAACTCATAACACAGGTAACAACACCTCTGCAATTTAAGGTAATACAGAATAAGCATCATTAGGCTGAAGATCAAGTTCGGGTTCTTAGTGTGAGCTGAAAAGGTACAATTTTATATACCATTAATCAGAAGAGAAAAGGCAATTCTCTCCTATGCCGCTTGCTGCTTGCCCCTTAATCATCTGGCCTCAGGCACGGTGACTACAGGTCCAGCTCAGCAGATTTCTGGAATCTGAAGAAGTCTCCAGAAAGGTGTGGTATGTGTGCTAGTGCTTACGGGGAAGGGAGGTTGGAAATAGGGGTCAGCTTTTACTTCAACTACTTCTACAAGTATCTTCCTAGGACCCTGAATCAACTACTCTCTATGATGGCTGCCACAATTATGGCATAAATTGCGTAGATGCCCCCAGCCAACTGTTACAGAGTTAAAATTTTTTAAATTTTAAAAATTATGCGCCCCAGACTATAAGCAAGCAAGAATAGAACTGAGCCAAAAAAAAAAAAAAAAAAAAAAAAAGCCTCGGATGATTTAATCAAAGGATTATATAATGGCGAGGTTGATTCCAGAACCAGTTTGATCTTGTTTACCAATACCTGAAGAAAAGGTTCACTCTATTATCATTAATTATCTGAAATGTCAGCAATTTAACACCAATCATTTTTGACATTATTTTCATGCCACTGACTGGTTCTCATGGACACAGAAGCAGCAGAGAATACAATTGGAAATGATTTTAAATATCACCTAGTCCAATCCTCTCATTTTACAGAGAAGGAAATGGGAGGCTCACAGAGTGGCAGGAGTTGCTAAAACCAAAAATGATTTGTGACAAAAATGAATGCAGACCCGAAATCCAGTGCCTCCCAGTCCAGTGCTCTTTCCATTGTGGGATGTTGCAAAGTCATGAACGCTACATGAGGTTAAAGGAGTCATTTCTGAAATGGTGGAAAAACTGACTGAAGTGGCAGAGGACAAAGGAAGACAATTAGCCCTTTTAAATCTCCAAGAGCACTTCATCTAAAAAGGCTCTTCCAAATTCTCATGTATCATCTTTAATTACAAGATCCAACAATTAAGTTTGTGAACTCATCCTAGAAAAAGTGCTACATACCTCACTGTTGAATATCACTATGGTCACCTTTGAAGCACTCCCCTTGGGAATCTATGCACTGATGCCAGCACCTAGTCTACCCTTCAAAGCAGTTATGAAACTCCTTTCCTGGAATGGTCTTTGGAGCTGTCATCGTACCCAAAATCTGACAATTAAGTCTGAGAACATGCCAAGGTTATGACACCTTACTGAGTTGTTTGTACAATGCTGCCAAGGTAAACACACAATTAAGTTCTCAAACTTAATTGTCAGATTTTAGGTACAAGGACATCTCTGATGGCCATTCCAGAAAAAAAGAGTTTCAAAATTGAAGGATGGACGAGGCGCTGATGTTGGTGCACAACTGCCCAAGAGAGTACTTAAAAGGTGACCGTAGTGATATTCAGCAATGAAGTATGAAGCACTTTTTCTAGGATGAGTTTGTGAAACTAACGGTCTGACCTCATAAAATTCATAGGTAGACAGGAAATGTCTGTTCAAAGGAATTGATCCCAACTGTGTGAAAACATGGCTCCTCCTCAACAGATACTAGCAGCAATGCAGCCCTCCGGCTCACTTTCCATTTCTTTTTTGCACAAGACATGCCACTACCGACCCAGGAATGAACTCACTTAGACCTCCAGCCTTCTTGGTCTTGTCCATCACCAGTGGATTTCCTGGCTTCCTCTTACAGAGCCAAGGAGAGTTACCATGACTGCCCTCAACTTGGAGCAAAAGTACGTGAGTCAGAGAGAACCAGCAAAGCCATTTACCTCACATCCTACCCCTCCAGGCTCCTGACCTCTGTGCCATTCCTCAGGTTCTTTGCACTTGCTATATCCCCTCTGCCTAAAGCACTGTTTTCCTGGATACCCACATGGCTCACTCCATCACTTCCACTCAGGATCCTGCTCAAAATGTCTCCTTCTCAGAAAAAACTTTCATGATCATCCCATCTAAGTAACAGTCGATATTCCCCTTTTCCTAACCCCAAATTTAGTTTCCTCATAATACTTTAATTCCCTGCAAGTATTTATTTGCTTATCATCTACTGATACTGCCCCCTTGAGATCACAAGCTCCATGAAAACAGGACATTGCCTTTGTTCATTACTATAGCCTACTACATGCTTAATTATTAGCACATGGCTGATATTCAACAACTAGTTCATTGAACAAACACATGAATCTCATTTACAATCAATTCAATAAAAATAGATAAATGAACAAAGAAACAAAACAAAACTGAATGAAGAGTTTGTGGGTCATTTTGAGAGGCAATCTAAGAGAAGCAATATTGATGCTGAATTTTTTTTTTTTTTTTTTTTGGTTGACATGAACTAAATTGTATTTTGTTCTTT
>PVJL010003005.1:32958-87337 GCA_004026885.1 Lyroderma lyra | reverse complement strand
AACTGGATAATCTAAATAGATGCTGAATTTTTTTAAAATGCTACATCATTCAAATGGAAGATTTGTAGGAAAAGCAGGCAGAATGTTAGAAAATGGTATTGTTCTAAAACATCCTGAACCTACAGTGACTGATAATTATAACGACTTTTTAAATAATTTTATTTCTATAAACTGTATGGTAATAGCCATTTCCTGCATATTCAAGACTGTCTCAGTAACATGAAAATGTTTCCAGCTCTACCACATGATTCAAATGAACAGCATCTCCCTCTTGGCTTTTAGGGCACACCTATTCCCTGACTTTCAAATCCTGCCCTGTATGTAGTCAAACCTCTTTCCTGAACCTCAGATCCACATTTCCTAATGTCTTACTAGATATACACAGAGGAACATAACACATCTTAAATGCATTTTCTGCCAAACTGAAGTCACCATCTTCTACCAAAATTCGTTCCTTCTTTCTTCACCCCTGGCCTGGAAAATCTGTTATTTAAGCCAGGAACCTCAAGGGCATTCTAGATTCCTCCCTTCTCTCATCCCTGCCACCCAGTCACTCCTCACTCCATCTCCTATGTGCCTTGGCCTGGCTCAGACCCTCCTCATCTCATTCAAAGTTTGCCACCAGCGGCCTTACTGGCCTCCTTCATGCCAGGCTCATTCCTCCGCAACCCAGACTCCATACTGTTAAAGTTGTTGTTCCATCATAAAACGGTGACATGTTTTCTCCCTTCTCCAAACTTTTCATTAGTTCACAAGAAAAGACTATGAATTAAACACTGAAGCCCCACTGTGAGAACTGGGTCCTTTCTGATCTGGCCTCTGCCCATCAACCTAGCATTTCTCTACCACTCCATCACTTCTTATCTCATTACCAACACAGAAAATACCTCAGCCTTTGAGTCTAAAATGTTTTGTCACCACTGCACTCTACACATACTTCCACTACAGTAATTGCGATAGTGTTAGATAATTATTATTTGCATAGCTATCTCCACACTAAATTATGACTATTAAAGGCCTCATCCTTGCTCTCCAACACCTGGCACAGTACCTAAGAGGCTTTCAAATATTTGCTGAACAAAATTTCACAAGAGGTTAACAAAGCAATTGAGTTTCCCTGCCCTTTCTCCACCACACAAAGGTACAACATGTCTCAAGAACACAAAGTAAAGTGAATCGATCCTACACTGACCTCACTACTGCAGTTCTAAAATGGTAGTCTTAAAACTCCTCTTCAAAACAAGGAAATAATCACTTCTCCAAACAAACTATTTATAAGATAAAGTTTCCTTAGGTATATCCTTACCTGTAAAATGTTAGTAAAAAAGTCATGGTAGAACATGGGCCAATCTTGACGGCCAATATCAACAATAACTTTGCAGAGCTTGTTCCGGATAAAGTAAGGTAAGGTTTTGTGGTGAGCCAAAAGAAGTTTGGGTAGGCAGCTACGAATTTCCATCTTATCCTGAGATGGGACCCCAAGCCACATTTTATTGATCAGATTCTGAAAAACAAATATACATCTTTTGTTAGCAACCCATACACAAAACTAAATGGTTTTCATCCAATGGTTAGCTGTATCACCTCAAATATGAAATCCTGATTTTAAACAAAGGTTTGGGGCAATCTAGCAGTAAGAGTAATTTAAAAATACTCAAATCTTATGATTCCTAGGAAGAGCTGCTAAATAATTTAATGGAACCAAAAAGCTGTGCAAAAACTTTCTATTATACCAGTGTTTCTAATGGCCACCAAAAATAATGACAGAAACAACTTTAACATTCAAAATAGAATAGCTTGGTGAATAATGGTACAACTACTTACGAGAATATAATATAAAGGTAAGTTGGGGGGGAAATGCAGAACACAAAATGACATAAGCAATATGACTGCTATAATTAGGTTTTTAAAAAAGACACATGGAAGATAAAGATGGGAAGAGTTTATAAAAATGAAATTTTTGTGGTATGGATGATGCTATTATAGGTATCATCTCTCCTTCCAAACTGTTTTTCTGTAATTATCTATCTTTTTCAAATGATAACATGAAAGGAAAAGTTACATGCTACCACAAATGACCTGGCTACCTAACCCCATCTTACCTTCCTGGTGTCGAAGATGATAAGGTATCCCAGAACACCAGACATCTTGATAAAGGCAACATGTGGAGAAGCCCCTGAGCTGAGTTACCACTGTTTCCCAAACATTTGTACATCAAAGCTAAAGCCTAGTGCCAATGACATGACAATGTGACTACAAAATACTTCTCAGAACAGTACAAAATTATCTGACAACTTACCTCAAAAACCGTCAAACTGTACATCATTACATAGTCATTCCTAGTACTGGAAAGAAAATACAGGCAGAGTCTCCAGGCTCCTATTTGCTGGGCAAAGTTATTAAGAAGCTCCTCTGGAAAAGTTAAATAGCAAAAAAAGAAGGCTATGAAAATACACATGAAATTAATGCAAGGCTGGGCTATCTTATTATTTGTTTAAACGTATCTCTCTCCATATATGTAAATGGTGTCAAAACCAACCACAAAATACAGCTAATTCTTCAACACGGAAAGGACAGATTATACAATATTTTTCTGGCTGACCATGAACACTGACAGTGTATTCAGGCATCTAAAAGCCAGTAAGCTTGTATAGACACTTGTTTTAGGCTGAGAAACTTTCATTGTTAAAGTTTTTACTTAGCCTAACTTGTGGATAGACAGCTATAAGACTATCATTTCACCTTATAAATGATGGCTAATTGTTAACTTGTCTCCTCTGGGGTAGGAGCTATACATAATTCCTGACCACTCGCATTGTTCACACACACACAATGATGGCTAGAGAAACAGGAAAAAATTAAAACTAACTTTATAAATAAAGAATAGAAAAAAAGGCAAGAGAACTCAAGATGGCTAATTCTCTTCATTTGGATAAGTTTTATTTTTAACTACCATCCAAAGAAAGTAAATAAGAATAGCAATCATGGGCGTTGTCAAGAGAAGCCCTGTCCACATCAAATCAGTTAGAAATGGTTTTCCCTCCTCTTCCTTAGGCTGCTGGTAGCATCAGCCAGAACCACAGACAGCAAGCATTAAGAGTCCCTTTAGTCACCTTAACCTGCTGCACTGGTCATGAAATATAACAGAAAAGGGGTAAAAATACAAAGGCAACAACCCTGAGAGATTCTAGAAGCCCTTGGAAAAGCAGGAAGCACAGCAGCCCATTTTAATACTAAAGTCTCTGTTCTGCTAGGCTCTAGAACTTAGGCTAAATGTACCATGGCGGTCTCATTAAAAATTCCATAAAAGAAAGCTGATGGCCTATTCTTATAATTAAGTAAAGTTTTTTATGTATCCCAGAGCTAAAGTCAAACTGGAGAGAATAAGCTCTGGCTAGAAATGGGGAACTTCATGCCACTAATTCACTGAGTCTGATGCCAAGCGAATCACTGCTACAGCTTCCTCCACTGTTAAACTGACCAGATTGTCTTGAGGTTCCCCACTGACAGCTCTATCTCTAGAACACTAGTAACACACCTTTGGTGGAATGTGGGTGTCATCTCTGTAATAAAAGGCCTCCCTCCTTTCTCCCACCTAGCTAGGAAAGCCTTTAGTTTTATTCTAAGACACTGAAAAAGAAGCAATCAGTGGTTCCAGCCCACATACCTGAATAAAGCTGCAAAGACTAGATACAAAGAGAGCTGAACCAAGACACGCCCACTATATAGAACCAAACCCCCGGATTCCCCTTAGCCTGCATTTAAATTAGATATGTAGCATTGGTTATTTAAAGATATTTTTAAATCAGATTAGAATAGAAACATGTTCAGAAGATTCTACTTTTAAATTCATGAACGCTGAAGCTGTATTTGTTTTGCAAATCAAAAATTAAGAGAAAAACCAAAAGCATTTCAAGTATAAGCTAAAAACTGGACTTCAGAGAAGGGCCTTTTAGAATATAGTAGATTGATGTAAAGGAAAGATCCTTTACCTTCTTCAGTAAAAATCACCAGCGGTATTTTTACTGTAAGGTACTTTGGTAACATAAAACTAACAGGGGGATCACTCTGGGAGTAGAAAGAGGGTCAGACCAACAGAGTAATAAGAGAGAACCTAAGGGAGCAAGCAGAGAGGATCCTCTAAGACAGGCATGTCCAACCGGCAGCCCAGGATGGCTCTGATGCAGCCCAACACAAATTCTTAAAACACTGAGTTTTTTCTGAGATCATTTTTTTTTTTTAACTCATTAGATATCATTAGTGTTAGTGTATTTTATGCATGGCCCAAGACAATTCTTCTTCCAATTTGGCCCAGGGAAGCCAAAAGGTTGGACACCAGTGCTCTAAGCCAAATGCCTATTCATCTACTGGGTTCAGATTCTTTCAGTACCCCTTGTTTATAAATACCCTGGTTCTCTACAGGGCACTCCCTCAGAAAAGAGAGGCATGTACAGGTCAAGCCCAAAAGAGACCACCTAGTAGGAGATAAGAAGTTAGCATCTATCAGGAGCTGATATGATGCTCAAAGGATCCAAAGGGAAATGGGCTACAGCTAAAGGTCTACTGGCCAACTGGAAATCCAAACCCCAATCAAACTTTGGACCAAAGGCAGAAATCAGTCATAATACTTAACTGGTCAGTATGTTAGAGAAGCCAAGTAGGACAGAGAAATGGGCCTCCACAGACTTCCACATAGAAAAAGGACTCCAAGGAGGTGAAAGCAATGAATGTAAAGTCAGTACAGACATCCAAGGGAAAAGCCTTTACATTTGAGTAAAGAAAAACATTTTTCATTTTCAATTTCAAGGTTAAGCGAGAACTTAAGAGGAAAAAGGATTATTCTAGGACCACAGTGCAACATGTCCCCAAGGCAGAGATATGACACTTGAATACACTTTCTAGTTTAGAGTACATTTTAATGAATATTGTTCATAAGCATAAAATTGAAAGAGGTTGTAGAAGGTGCTGAGGTTCTCAGAAGATCTGAAGTGATTATACCTACACTGCTCTGTTGTTTGAAGTCTTTATGCACCAAAACTTGCAGAATGGGTGAAGTAACAGTGGAGATAAGGAAAAAGAACCAAGAAGCCCCCCAAAGGTAATACTGCTTAAAGGATCTCTGGGCACTAGATGAGGTTCAGCCTAGACATCTACATACCAAAAATATGTTCATTTTGACACTTTTATGAGTTTTTTCTTTAAATTAATAGTTGCAGGATTCATATAAAGTTCAACATTGGTGAAAGTAAGAACAGAGCAGGAGGAGGACTTTCCCACACTTCACCAAAGGAAAGAAAATCGATCACTATGGATTACGGTAGGCTCCACGGACAACAGCTCTTGCAGCTAGATTTGCAGACCTCACCAGTCACCAACCAGTAGAACCAGAGCAAAAAGAGCAAGAATTCAAAGAGAAACAAGCAGGCTTGACCAGCCAAGGCTACCAACTCCTTCCCCTGCATCAGGTCCTTTCTGTTATAAATGACTCCTTACAACTCAATACTTCACTTACCTATCTCCCGTTTCCTTTCATTGGTTGTACAGTCATGAAAAAATTCTGTCATCAGACTTTCCAAAGCCCTGAGGGAGGCTTCTTCAGATGCCTAATAAAGGAATTTGGGGAAAAAAAATCAATAAACTGTATCTTTAGTTGTACTGTTCCTCAGTTGCTTCCAGGTCACATTCAACAGCAACAGTAAGTTACTTCCTTAAAACATCTTGGTTCCACTTTCTTCAAAAACACTGTATAAGCCAGAAAAACTGAAGGGAACTTCCCAACTGGCTCGAAACTCAAAGTTTTAGTATACTCAGTAAATTCATGCTACTGTGAAATAGAATTTCAATTATTTACTCTAAGGAAGAGGGAACAAATAATTCAAAATTTAATTCTAGAAACACAACGAAAGCAAATTAATAGTACCTGGCCCTGGCTGAACAGGCAGCATGAAGCCAGTAAGGGAAAAGATTAGGGTTCCCAACAGACTACCCATCACCAAGACATTCATGCCATGTCTGAATAATCAGACATATTTTCATTCAGAGCAATTGTAGTCAAACTGCTGCATGGATCCTTGGGGTTTTTTGAAGGTACTTCAGGATTTATATGTCTAGTCAACTCTCAATCTGACATGAGCAGCCAATAGAGGTTAAAGTGCAGTTAAGAGCCAAGAGCGGGGACTCAAAATTAGACAGCACCTCTAATCACAGAGCCACAGAGAGAGCCAGACTCACAGCAGAACAGTTCAAATGGAGATGGAGAGGAGGGGGGTCTTCAAAGCTCTCCCCTCCCCCCCTTTCATATGGAGCTCCAAACCCACTTCCTCATTTCTCAATGAAGTAGGGGACATCAGTTGCAAAGATGAGTTTGAGTCAACACTCCTTCAAACAACCCAACTGCAAAAAGTGCCCATTCCCAGACCATTTCTGAATCCTCACTGGCATTAACTTACTCAGAGATCATCAAAAGCCAACAGCAGTTCTTATTTCTTAATTCCCTTCTTGCCACCCACCATCCCTCCTCCTCCCTTTCCCATATCGTCTCCAGTGTCCCCAGAGTGAGAGCTGACTACAAAAACTGTATTTTAAAACAAGTACAATTCAAATTACCAGAGGCCTCTGTTGGTAACTGACTTTTGAGGAGACTGAAGAACTTGGGCCATCTCTATGGATAAACCACTAAGTCTTAGGACAGATACTAACTACAAAGGCTGGATAAGATTTGTCCCAGCCCACCTACAACAACCAGCATGTGTAAGGGCACTGCACAGTACACAGGGACTACATTCAGGCAGTGCCAGGCCTGCTGTCCCTCCCATGCTGCAGTCATGGCATAATGGCTGTGCAATGACAACTGAACTCTGACATGCTGAATGATGAATTATTATATTACTACAATAGTTTTAGCACTTAACAGTGTGAGAAACTTTATCGTCTGAATTTTATATTTACGAGGTCTGACAATTAAGTTCACAAACTTATTGTACAAACAACTTGGTAAAGTTTCATAACCTTGGTATATCTGTGTCTCACAGCTGTGTTTGTGTCGACGTGTGGTGGTGTCTTGCTGAGTGGCATTCATTATTGTTGTTGTGTATTTTTGTGTGCCATGTCGAGAATGCTGGGGCTTGAATTAGAGCAACAAACAAACATTAAATTTCTTGTTAAACTGAGCAAGAGTGGAAGTGAAATTAGCGACATGTTAGTCCAAGTTTATGAGGATAATGCCATGAAGAAAACAGCAGTGTACAAATAGATTATAAGTTTTTCTGAGGGGAGAGAAAACATCACTGATGAAGAGAGGTCAGTGCGACCAGTAATGAGAACTGATGAAAGCACTGCAAAATTTCATTGACTTGTGCGTCAAAATTGTTGGCTGACTGTGAGAAGCACAGTAGACCAAGTAAGCATCTTTAGAGAAACAGGAAATCTTGGCATGAGGAAGGTGTGTGCAAAAATGGTCGTGAAGGAGATCACTGAAGAACAAAAGCAAAGGAGAGTCAAAATGTGCCAAGACCTTTTGGAGAGGCAAGGTCATGAAACATGGGTGTCCAATACGACCCTGAAACAAAGTGTGAAAGCACACAATGGAAGTCCACCAATTCTCCACAAGCAAAACGTTTCCATCAGTCCAAATCAAGAGTCAAAATGAGGTTGCTAACCTTTTTTGATATTAGACGGATTGTTCATTATGAATTTGTAACAACTGAGGAGTCAATACTGAAAAGGCTGCATGAAAAAGATAAAAACCACCTGAACTTTTCACCAACAACTCATGGCTCTTGCATCATGACAGTGCACCAGCTCACACAGCACTATCTGTGAGGGAATTTTTAGCCAGTACACAAATAACTATACTGGAACACTCTCCCTACTCACCTAATCTGGCTCCCAAGGATGTTTTTTCTTTACTCAAAGATAAAGGAAATACTGAAAGGAAGATATTTTGATGACATTTACAACATCAAGGGTAATACAATGAGAGCTCTGATGGCCATTCCAAAGAAAGAGTTCCAAAACTGCTTTGAAGGGTGGATAGGTGCTGGTGTCAGTGCATAGCTTCCCAAGGGGAGTATTTCAAAGGTGACCATAGTGATATTAAGCAATGAGCTATGTAGCACTTTTTCTAGGATGAGTTCGCGAACTTGTCAGACTTTATATGATAAAGATAAGCCTTCTGATCCTTTTTTGAACCAATATATCAGTTCAAATGAAAAATATCCTTGGATAGCAAGCTGTTTTATTTTAAAATACACAATTTTTTTCAAATGCAAAGCTTTAATTAGGATATGAGACTACAATAAGACTTTTTTTTAACCCATTTTGAGTTTTTGTGATCAAAACAGCCTCAATGTTTTCTCACTGACTTTCTTAGTAAATGCTATAAATTCAAATTTCTAAAATGAATTTATATAAAAAAAATACTTTGGTCTGTTTTTTAAATCCATAAGCCAGAAAGAAAAAACAAAGAACTGTATGACTTCACTCATATGCAGAATATAAAACTGAAAGCAACAAAGAGAAAAGAAATGAACAACCAACCAACCAACCCATGGACACAATCGATAGTTTAATGTTTATTTGGGGACGAGTGGGTTAGGGAGGGGAGAAAGGGAAGGGGGTGGGAGAGGAGGGGGGAGCTAAATATAAGGTGATGGAAAGAGAAGTCACGTTAGGTGGTGAACTTATTATACAATAAGTTGACAATGCACTGTAGGATTGTATGCCTGAAACCTATGTAATCCTTGCTGACAGATGTCACCTCAATAAGTCTAACAATAAAAATGAATTGAATAAATAAATAAAAATAATAAAAATAAATAAATAAAATCCATTTGGTATATCATTTCTTTAAGAAAAAAAAAGATTTGCTGTTTTTAAAAAACATTTGTGGGAATATTTAAAAGAATCAAAGAAAACACTCATGTTAAAGGAGCTTCCTTCACTTCAAGAGATATCCATTGAACCAAAGTCAGCTATTTAGTTCAAATAAATCAATAGTTCTTCTGGAGTCAAACTCTAATTCCATCTCCATTCCCAGTCCCATCCACCCTACCCTCCCTGTTCCAACCCAAAAAGCTAACATACCATCAGAAAGTGGAAGTATCCATAAGGGTCACAAAATGAATGCTCCCACCAAATGATGGTCCCACGAAAGAAAGAAACTCCGTAACCTAATCCGGTGGCATCACCAAAAACAAATAATGTGTGCTGTTTTGCATTTTCAATCACTTCTATAATTGCAATACTAATAACCTACCTTACAGGGTTTTATAAGGACCAAATGAAGTGATCCATGTAAAGCTGCTATGAAAACTCCAAGGAGCTACCTAATTCGTAGTTATGGCTACTATCATTTTTATTTGGTCTTAGTACCAAATGAAAACAGACCAAAACAAAACAACAGAAGTGATCGGGCCTATTGTGAAACTGGAGAGTCATGCCCTCAGGCTGAAGGGCTTTGAAACAAACATGCTAGTGAGGTTTTTCCAATTGGATTTCAAAATGAAACTATGTAAATTTACACAAGGAAAAGAGGTTGAGACTTTGCCAAGGTTTACAATTAGAACAGAGATATAAAGACAAAAGCTATGCTCAAGACCTACAACTGGTTGAAGGATACAGGAAAATTCCCTGCTTTGGGCAAGAAGGCTGTTTCAAAGCAGGTGGTGAAGTCAGAATTCACATTGCAGTGAGCTAAGGAATTAATGGCAAGTAAGAATTGGTAATAATCCACACAGACTACACTTTCAAGTAATAAAGGGACAAAGGATATAAAAAAACAAGGGCATGGTAGGAAATGGAGAGGAGGCTTCAGTTCCCAAAAGCTACTCCAGCACCACACTGACTAACTTACAAAGAACACAGAGGACTCAAGATACGCCCGTTTCCTGTCTTGTGCAAAAAAAGATCTGCGATTTAAGGCCCAGAGCTTGTAAGGATTATGATAAGATTAGCTTCAAATGAAGTGAGACTTTCAAGCAAAAAAAAAAAAGTTCCACTTGAATTATAGATAGAAAATGTGAGAGGTGAAACAACAAAGTTTCTTGAAGAAATTATAGAACACCTTCATGACCTTGGAGTAGGCAAAAATTTCTTGTTTATACTGGAGATACTTCCAATATAAACAACTAAAAGGACTCTCATCAGAATACAGCAGGTCCTCAAATAACATGATTTCATTCAAAGTGGTTTTGTTATAACATTAATGATATGTCCTAGAAATTTAAGACTTGTTTATATCAATTAAGCCTATGGTAAAACTAGCTTCATTATACATTGTTTCGCTTAACGTCACATAGAACCTATCAATGAGGTTAAGTGAGTCCTTACTATATAAAATAACTTCTACAAATCACTAAAGAAAAGACAAACAACTCAATTATTTTTGACAAATAGTTATAAAAGGGTATTCAAAAGGCCTATACATAAAATAAATGCTCAATCTCACCAATCATCAGGGAAATGCAAATTAAAAATAACAAGATAGTGCTACACATCTACTAAAATGGCTAAAACTAAAAAGACAGTCACAGTGTTACTGAGGATGGTGAGCAACTGGGACATACCTCTACTGCTGCTGGTGGGAGTATACACTCATCTAGCTACTTTGGAAAACCATTTTGCAGCTAAACAGATGCATACTTTATGACCCTGCAACTCTACTCCTTGATAACACATGCAACAAAAATTTGTACATGTATACCAAAAAAGAAGAGAAAAAAGTACACAAACGTTCACAGCACCATTATTCACAATATCCAAAAACGTCAAAAAAACCTAAATGTCCATCACCAGTAGAATGGATAAATTGTGGTCATTTATCAGAATTGCTGTCATCAGAATACTGTAAGACAACAAGAATGAATGAATATTGCTACATGCAACAACATGGATGAATCTTACAAACACAATGTGGAGTGAAAGAAGCCAAAAGACATCTTTTATTATTCATTTTATGTTAATCTTCAAAAGCAAGCAAAATCAATCTATGGTGTTATAATCAGCATAGTGGTTATTTTTTAGAGAGAAGGAATTCTGGGGTGCTGGTGATAATCTATTTTCTTAATGAGTATTAGGTACACAAGGATGATTGCTTTACATTATGATTTATGCAGTTTTAAGTCTACATATACAATTTTTAAAATTTAATGTTATATTTATTTTTAACATTCAGGTTGGCATTTTCAGATTCTAAACTTAGAAACTGTGTTTTTCCTCTATTAGCACAACTATAAAGAGCAATTTGGGGGCCTGCAGGTGAATTCTGAGCATGAGACTCCTGGATTCGTACGAACTGTCACCTATGCCCGGTGGCAAGAAAAAGTATTGCAATCCCACAGCCTATGCTTCCGCAAGAGTTACTTGGCTTACCTCAACAGCATGTTAAAATCCTTGAGCAGGATGAGGAGTTAAACTTGGCTCAGATTATACTCTTTCAGAACTATATATACTCATATATCTAAAATAAAGCAAACTTTTCTGTTCCAGAAAGAGTTAAAATCTGCAGAGTGGAGAGGAGCTTTCTACTGTGCTTGCCTTGTTGACTTTACTCCTTTTATTATACTGCTCATGGCTCAGCAGTTCAGAGACCTATACTACTGAGTCATTTAATAAGGAATTACTAAGTCAACCAAGATCCATAAAATCTAATAAATTATAAGATACACTTGCAAGAAAAAGAGGGTCACATAATTTGAAATCTTCTTTGACTCTTCCCCAAATCCTCTATGCCCACAACAAATGTCATCAGGTCTGATGCTTACCTTACACTCATATTTCTTGGATTTGTACCATTTCCCTCACTACTACTATTACCAGGCCCTAACTGCCTCCTGTCTAGATTACTATAATTTCTTTTACTTGATCACCTTGATGTCAGCTATCCCAATCCAATTTATACTTTACCACCAGATAAATTTTCCTAAATAGAGATTTTTCTGCCTCAAGTACTCTAAGCCTAGCTTTAAAGAACCTTTAAATCCAGACCCACTAAGAAACTCAGTTACTCATTCAACAAACAAACAAGCTCAATACTCACTTAAGTAACTGATACTGCATTTAGCCCCTGAGATATAAAGATGAGTAAGACTGCTCTTGACTTCAAAGAACTAAAGGTGGCCTGGAGGGAGAAGGGTAGAATCTATGAATAAAAAAGTAGAATATAATGGTTTATATCTTATAATAGAGACATACATATAAACAGCTTCAATAACCCAAGAGAACTAACTCAGAGAAACAGTGAAAGCTTCACAGAGATGATAATATATTTTGGATCTTGAAGAATGCAGAGTTGTTTACTAGGAGGAAAGAAGAAGGAAAGTTTGCCTGACTCACCATTACTCACCACAGGAAGCCATCACTCTAGTCTGAACATTCAGGGTCTCATAGGCAAATTCCCATCTTGTATTTGTTCCTGGGTGTGCAATGCATAGTTCAACCTTGATGCAATTTCTTACTACAGTTCCCTTCTCTGTTTTAATCTTTTCTCCTTGTCCTGTAATCAGTACTGCATAGTTTTTGCCCTTGGCACTGTTCTCTGCTCATTTCAGAATGGCACAATTAAAGAACACAGGTTCTGGTGTCAGGTTCCTCAGGTTTGGATCAAAATGTACCTCAAGTTATTTAATCCATCACTCTTTTTCCTTTTGTGCTTAATAGATTCTAATAAAAGAATCTAACACATGAGGTTGTTCTGAGGCTTAAACAAAATAATGTAAAGCACATAGTAAACATAATGGCAGAAATAAAGTCCTACCTGCAACTGGTAATACTTAACAGATATTAGGTCTTTCTCCCTAATGAGAACATAAACTGTCTGGAAAGAGATTCTGCCTAATACATTTGTATTTTCTGTAACCTCCAGTTCAGACTGGTGCTCAAATATTTTACATACCAAATTCAGGAGAGTAAAAGGAACAACTAGACTATCAGTATCACTTTTAGTTTCCCAGAATACTAGTAATTCTTCTAAATTCAAGATACAAATGACTGACTCTGTTAAATTTACGGACTGATCACAATGACCTTTGCTCAGAAGCACTCAATGAGTATGTCTGAAAAACAGGTGACCGCGAATAATTTTTCTAAAAAAAAAAAAAGACTAAAGGTGAATAATACAGTGCTTTGACCCTTAAAATAAGGCACCTAGGTGATAGCTTTCTCAAACTCTGATTAAATCTGTAATGTCTTATCTAATTGGCTCTAAAACATCCTCCTCTAAAGCATAACCTTTTACAAAATTGGTAGTGGGGGGAAATGACTCTTTTTTAATTAAAGAAACTTTAATCAAGCTTTTCGCCACCCTTTCCAAAGCTACACTTTGTATGCCCTACCAAGAGATGAATCATATAGGCCTCCTATATTCAGGTTTATAGCTTCCTGGATACCAAACCTAAAAAACTGAGGAGTAGCATACCAGAGTCCCATTCAAATATTCCCGTGGCATATCCAGAACAATTTTATTATTCTATTTGCTTGTATAGAAAGGTTTCTGAAAAAAGTGATTCTAATGGCGTCTGTTGTACCTCGTGTTACAACAGATGCCATTAGCAAAGAAATTTAATCTCATATAACTCTCTCTGAAAGCTAACATGATTATCATGGATGTCTAAACTCTAAAAGAACACTCTTATTCTTCCCTATTCTTCACCACTGCAAAGAAAACAGAGGAGGAAAAAACTCTCTTTGGCCTTCAGGCCTGAATATGAGATGAAATCCTAAACTTAAAATAACATACAATGGGAACCAATGTGACATCTATCTAACCTCTCCTGAAGTAAGCTCAAAACGCCAGAAACTAGAAAAGCACACCAAGGTAGCCCCAGTCAGAAGAATGATACTCAGAACAAGCCTTCCCACCTTTCCTGTCACTTGTGTCTGAAACTGCAGTACTGTCCTTCAAAAAAAAAAAAATCTAGGAGGGTTCCCTCATGGTATAATAGCTAGGCTTTGGCACTCTCACCACCACAGCCTGGGTTTGATCCCCGCTCAGGGAACCAACCAAAAAAATAAAATAAAATAAGCAATCGAAATGCATCATGATGAAGGAGATGACTCATTTTAGCTCTCTAAAAGCAAACTGGTAAAACCAGCTGAATCTTCAAAGCCTAGCACTCAGAAGTGCAGTCACTGAAACCCTGAGGTCTTGAATGCCTCACTTAAAGATGCACAGCTAGTTAGTGGCAAACCAGGTCTCCCAGTCCCATTTAATCCCATGTCAAGGTTCCCCTCAGCCTGTTTGTAATAGAGAAGTAGAGGCAAGGTTAAACAGAGAAGGTACTAGGGGAATAGATACAGAGATGACCCCTGAACAACATGGGGCTTAGCCAAATCCAAGTATAACTTCTGAATCCCCAAAAACTTAACTACTAATAGCCTATTGTTGATCAGAAGCCTTACCAATAACATAAAGTTGATTAACATGTATCTTACATGTTTTATGTATTATATACTGTATTTTTACAATAAAGTAAGCTAGATAAAGGACAATGTTAAGAAAATCATGAGAAAATATGTACATATACGAGGGTTGTCTGAAAAATATCCAGCCATGCAACCATTCTCACTATATTAAAAATGACTGGATTTTTTTCAAGACAACCTACGTATTTTATGCATTCATGACATACCTAACTTTTTCTGAATTTTTTCTATAATTCTGGACTATTGGCTCATCTGAGTTTTTCCAGTTGTCGTGAATCTCCAAATATAATTTCCAGTATTTTTTTTCATTTGTGTATAAAATTTGTAAATGCACATAGTTCAAACCATTGTTGAAGGGTCAATTATACATTGAAGTAATTAACTCTAAAACTTATGTTCAAAAGTTGGTGGAAAAAATGTCTTCTACTGAAGGAAAGAAACAGTCACACTATGTTCCAATAAAGCAAGGCCAAGGTAGGTTTACCACAACTTATGAACATGTGTCTGGAACTACTATATTTTACCGTATGTAATACACACTCACATTTTTGGCCCAATCTTTCAGGGGGAAAAAAAATCTTTCATTTTAATTTAATTCAAATTTTTATTCATTTACATTTAGGTACTTGCTTTTTTAACACATTATGGTACAAGAAATTTTATTTAACAAATAATTACAAAACATAAGAACAGATACAAGGTACAAGAAATTTTACATATAAAATTTATATAAAAAACAATTATCATATTTCAGGGTATTATTTTGCATATGGATATCATTACTGATTTCTAGAGTTACACATTTAATTCATAAGTATAAATAAAAGAATTTAAAAGATTTATATAGATACAGAATTAGTGCTACGCAAGTATAATGTGCATCCTAGTGTTCCCCTCACAAATTTGGGCCAAAAAGTACATTATACATGGCAAAATATGGTAATTAATGAAGTTACACATTTGCCTCAGAAGGGTGCTCCTCGTTGTCCTGACTACAGCTTAAATCTCAACAGTATTTGCCCTTTGGGAGTAACTACAGACAACTCTATACAGTATCAGCACGCAGGTATCTAATAGTTGATTAAACCATATACTCTGGCCACACCTAAACATAATTCTAGTCATTAAAAGGCACTTTTATGCTTTAGCTAAAACTACCATAAAGCTGACCAATGGTAAAATACTCCTCCCAGTACTTCCTGGTTTGCACAGGATCTAGTCAGATTCTCTGTTTCTCCCATGAACAAAGCGATCTGTTTACTGCTGAGAACCACCAGGTAGAAGCAGCATGACTGCCAGGCGTCTGGGCCAGAAAGCCCAACGGGTCCCACTACACAGTGATAAAGTTGAGGCAGCATACATAGTCTGTCCTCTAACTGGAAACAGAGGATAGTATGTTTCATGCTGGAAAAACCTGTCTACGCACCACTGGACGATACGTAACAACAAGAAGTACCAATTAGCTACCAACGGACAGGAGCACTGGTTTCAAAAATTTAAACAACAAATCTAAGACTACAAAGTCATAACAAATAAATGCTACACCCAATTCTCAACGAGACCCTGTACTGAAGGGGAAAAAATGCTATAAAGGACATAATTGGGCTGATAAAATTAGAATACAGATTACTGATCAGATAAAAGCACTGAACCTGAATCAGCATTAAATTAATTGAAGTTGATAACTACACTGTGGTAATGTAAGAGACTATTCCTATTGGGAAATATACTATATAGGGGTAATGGCCCATGATGTAGGCAACTTACTCTCAAATAATTCAGAAAAAAAAGTACTGTGTAATTAATATGTATATAACATGCAGTTGACCCTCAAAAAACAGGGATTTAAACTGCATGGATTCACTTATACACAGATACTTTTCAATATACAGTTGGTCCTCCATATCCCTGGATTTCACATCTGTGGATTCAACGAACCACAGATCGAAAGAATGGGGAGTTCCAGGATGCGGAAAGCTGACTGCATGCATTGTTCTGTGCCATTTTATATATGGGACTTGAGCATCCTCAGATTTTGGCACCTGCGGGGCTTCTTGGAACCAATATCCCACTAATACCAAGGTGTGACTGAGTTTTGAGGGAATCAAGTTAATATGCAGATTTTCACCTGCACAGTAGGTCCAGCACCCCAACCCCACGTTGTTCAAGGGTCAACTGTATATACATAGAGAAAATATATATAAAGCAAACAGACAGATGTTAACAACAGGTGAGTGTGGGTAATGGGTACAAGAGTGTTCTTTGTACTACTCATTCCTTGCAATCTTTCTGTCAGTTTGAAATTATTTCTAAATAAAAAGTGTTTTAAAATGTCATTTGTTGGACTGGTACCCTCCACCTTGCTCCTCACTGTTCTAAACTAGCTGGGAAAATAGAAAAGAGAAAGTGAGAAAAGAGTAGAGTAGGAAGGAAGAGATTACTTTATTCTCTCCGATGCCAGGTTTACTGTCACACATTGTTTTTGAAAAATGATATTAAATAGCCCCGACATTAAAAATTTCACATCTGCTGGCTGGGCAAATACCATATCTTACTAGAAGCTAAAAGACATATAATTTATATACTTATTTCTTTATATTACAGTCAAAGGCTTTAATTAGACAGCCAAAAATAAACAAATGAGAAAAACAGTTCTGTTAAGAAAGTATAGAATAAATGGGTAATATAGCCAAGAATAGGCTCTCTCTTCACAATCCCATCTGCCTCTCTCTCCCAGGTACATAGCCCAGGAGAATGAAATGTTTACATCGGCATGCCTAGTCAATTAAAGTCAAAAGATATTTACTGAGCACATTAACACAAGGCATACTACCAAGAAATTCTACACCAGAATCAGAGAATTTTTAGAAATAAACTTTAGAGAACAGCAAGCCCAGTTCATTTTACAGATGAGGAAAACAAAGCTCAGAGGAAATATCTTGCCCAAAGGTGACTAGCTATTGATTAAGTCACCAAGCAGGGCCACCAGAGCCTCTTTCCAGCAATAGCTCCTCTGTCCCCTAGAGAAGCACAGTGGAGTTCCGCTCCAAGAGCTGTAAGAACGAAGAATGAGCTAGCATTACCTTGCAAGGGATGAAATCAGGTAATCAATGAGGGTGGAGCTGATGGACCACTGTAAATGCATAATGGAAATCTAAAATCACAATTAACACTACAGTTCATATGTAAATAATTTCATTTCACTGCTGCTACCAACTATTTATGAGCAAGTCTCTTGTAAAATCCATGCCACCTTCTTCCTGAACTCTTCCTAGAGAGAACCTGCATTTTAAATAAGTTAAAATAATATTTATTTGATTTGGGCAAGAATCTCCAGACTAGTTTATAGACTGCTAGGATTTGGGGGAGCATAATCACTTCCAGGTTCTATCCAATTGCCACACAGTCTCCAGAAACCAAGCGCAGATCAAAACCTAATGTCCTCTTCATGACTGGCAAAGCTGCAATGCTTCTTCCTTCCCATCCTGAACTGGCCTTACCCACCCAGGCGTAGCAACAATAAGAAGGACACAGGAAAAGACAAACTCTCCCGAGGTTAACTAGGTGCCAGACTACAAGCACAATGCCAGGCAGTGTTCTGATGCAGTTACCTCGCCCCTGGCAGATATGAGCCAATGGTGTTGGGCTCTCCCCAGTGCACCCATCAATAAATAAAACAGGAAAGAAATCACTCCCATAGGAAGGAAAAAATGAAACAGAGCTCAGAAATATGTACTCCAATACTGTTCCCACCTGGGATACAGATAACAACCCCTTGAATGTGCACCAAGGGGATACAGAAAAGGTGCCTTCTGCACGAGCAATGAGAGAAATAACAGGCTTCATGGGAATCAATTGCCACCACTGAGAGGCACTTGGCCACAGCATGGCAGGAAGAGAAAATAACAGGTTAGAGCCAGCCTGAACTAATGAGGATGGCCTATGAGACTCTGGGTAAATCCTGCAAGCTCCTGGAGCACCCTTGTCATTAAATGCAGTCAGGTGTGTATACTGCATGTTGATTATAAAGCACTATGTAAATATTAGCTAATAGTGTCACCCTTCCCTCACTACAAATTTCTCTTACCCAACTTGTACCTCTCAATACATCCAGCACCACCTTGTTACTTTCTCAATTCATGATCAGTCACATTACTCAGTCTCTCAAAGTATCATTACTAACTGCCAGGGTTCCTATGTATCCCACACAACATACACAATGATGCCCACCAAAGCAGATGCTGGGGACCTTTGAGGGCATTACATTATGCAGGAAGTGTGCTGATGCTGTATAAGCAGAGATCTGTGTTCAGTAGGAAGTGACTCTTCCTGGCTGAGGGCTCTAAATGCTCCTCCCATCCCCATAAATGACTACTGGCCACAAAAGAAGAAGACATTGCACACTCAGTGAGAACACGCTCTGTAGCCAAGGACTTTCACGTGTTCTGGGTCTGGACAGCACTACTGGTCAATACAATTTTAAGTTTTACTTTTGATAGTATGCTTGATAATCAAAACTATAATTTTTAAAAAGCAATGATATTTACAATATGGAAAATTATATTGTAATATTAAAATGATACATGATTCCCTTCCTCCATCTACTGGAGATTCACTGGGTTAGAAAGGCAGAAAAGCAGCAATGTTTTTGTTTGTTTGTTTGTTTGTTTGTTTGTGGGAGGAGGTGCACAAGAGAAAAGAAATGGGTCCTTAGCTACTGTCTAACTACCCAACCCTACCAGGAACCTTGGCCGAGCTCACAGCCCTGCATAATGGAGGAGTGACTCTACATGCAGTTTGCCATCAGCCTCCAATCCCGACACAAGTTTGAGAGGGGAGTATGTGTCATCTTTCCCGCAGGTCTCAACGACCCTGGGAGAATACAGGGAAAAGGAGTGGGAGAGCAACAAAGGACCCAGAGGTCTATATACTCCGAAACCCAGCTCTGTTCCTTCCCAATGGGCAACAGCGCAAAGCCAAGGACTAGAAATTCCATAACCGTTCCACCTGTGCCATTCCACTGTACAGATGGCTGGCTACTCTATCCTGAGAATGCCTTATCATGAATAGTTTGTCCAGTTAACTGAGAAGGATGTAGGCTCTAGAGTCAGCCCAAGGTGCTCACTTTGGCAACACACTTACTAGAGTCAGTCCCAGAAGTGCATCCGATTTCTCACTTCGCCACTTCAGATTTTCATGATTTTGAGCAAATCACTTACCTCTCTGGGCCTCAAAGTTCTTTACTTGCAAAATAAACTTATAACACACTGCCCCTCACCAGGTAGTTGTGAAAAGTGTAAACCCCTTGGCACCCTTAACCATAAATACAGAAAACAATTTTACTATATATTTCACTGGTGAGTCACTAAGCTTTGAAAAAAAAGGAAGGAACCAAATAAACAAAAATCCCACAAAACAAGTCAACTAAATGTTCAAAAAGAATCCCAAGAATGCCAACTGTCTTCACTTTCATTTTTATACAGCTCACCTAACAGTGCTGTGAAGAATGTTAAGAATGGCACCACACATCCTCCAGGCTTCTATTATGGGTTTGGAATTAGAACAATGATTCTAGCAGCAAAAAAATAATAATAATTTTTTAGAAAGAAATATCACCGAGAACCCCAATATATACAACATACTCAACCAGAGATTCTGCTTACTTAGTAGGAGTGGGGAGGAGGACCTATATACTCCCAAACCCAGCACGTGAGAGACTCCACCAAGAAGCGCTATGGGCCCACAGAGCACAGAAACACCCGTGCTAAAGTACCCCTGCACTAAAGTCCTCCAGCTTTATGATTCAGGTTCTACTAAGTCTAGAAAGTTGCCTTCGAGTAATAACTGGTTGCTGAAATACTGGTTTGTGAATTCTCTCTCAAGTATCTTTGAACTACAAGTCCCTCACCACCACCCACCTAACCAAGGGGTAGACTGACCGGATGTACCCTGTTAAACGGGACAGAAAACACCAGTACTGTCCTATTTCAAACAGTACGTATGGTCAGCCCACTGACACCTTGAATTTAGCCCAGTGAGATGAGGCCCACTGTATGTACTGTTTGAAATGGGAGTGCTATTGTTCTCTGTCTTGTTTCAAACAGTAGGTCTGGTCAGCCTCCCTGAGGGGGTAGGAAGATCAAATCACTGCATCGCCTGGCCCTAGCCTGGCCCACCTGGCCCTAGCCTGCTCTTTGAGCTGCACTGTCCCCCACACTCCCTCATCCAGTTTCCTTACCCAGACTTTGCATCAGCCACACACAACATCTCACTCTCCCCCGCCCCACATAACCTTTCCATTTCCTCACAAATGCCACTTTCTCTATCTAGAATGCTCTTCTCAACCTGGAAAACGCATACCTATGCATCGAGAGTTCTTGAAAATATCATCACCTCTGTAAAGCCTAGTTATTTTCCCTAGCAGGGACGACCTCTCTTCCTGAGCTTAACTTTGCACTGCATACACTGAACTGCATTTACCTCTTTTGCTCTCATACAATGCATAAACTAGCACCACCTCAATGACTCAGCAATATCTACCAAAAGTTTTAATGCACAGACAACTTCACCCAGTAAGTACACTTTTAGTGATTTTTTTTTCCTCCAAAGGGTTATGTGTAAAAGAATCTTCATGTCAATACTATAAAACAAAAGACTGGAAACCACTTAAATTTCCATCAAAGCAAGATTGTTTTAAAAAGGTACATCCATATCATGGACTACTATGCAAGTATGAAAACAGTAAGGAAGCTCTATACATATGTATATATGGAACCATGTCCAATATAAGTGAAATGTTTTTAAAAGGCACAAAACAGTGTGATAGTGTGTATAGCATGCTACCCATTCATGGAGAGATTGTGGAATATAAAAAAAGTATATATAATATAACACACACACACACACACACACACACACACACAACTTTTCAAACTAGTAATGGTGGTTGCCTCTAGGGAAGAGAATGGGGTTCTGGGAACAGAGGAAAGGCAAAAGACTTACACTCTGTACATTCTATCATTTAAATTCTGTAAAATATTCATTTGTTTAAAAAAAATGAGAGAGAAAAAAGAAATTACCTGCTAATGTGCAGGTTTCCCTATAGCCTGGGTGTGCACAGACAACTTCCTATTCATCTCTATATTCCTAGGATCTAACACACAGTAGGCAGTTAATAAATGTTTGTTGCAAGAACTATTTTAACTTTCTCTTACATTAAGTGAGGCTGTAAACTAGTTATTCAATGGTGATAACTTAAAAAGCCAACATTCACTTAGCACTTATTAACACCAGGCACTATCCTAAGAACTTGGCATCATTAACTCTTTTAATCCTCATACGAGTAACAATCCCACTGCACAGGTGAGGAAACTGAGGTCCAGAGACATTAAGTAATTTGTACCCTGTCACGTACTTGGGTTAAGTGGTAGAGCCAGGATTCAAATGCTGGCCCTAAACCTCTGCTCTTAAACATGAAGTTATACTATTCTTCACATAGCTAGCAATGTAATGAAATCACTAAACACTGAAGTACACTTCTGAATAAATACTTGCTACAAAAATCTCCTGTGCTTAACTGCTTAATCATAAAAACTGTTGGAAAAAAATTAATTAGGCCACTGACTACATGGGGACTAAGAAATCCCTGTAATGCAATATTATAAACCATTGTAAATATGGCTTATATGAAATATCAAGAGTAAATATAACCATAGAGACAGAAAGCAGGTATGTGGATGCCAGGGGCTAGGGGGAGGGGAAAACAGAGTTAATGGCTGAGGGGTTTCCTCTGGAGTGATGAAAAAGCTCTAGAACTAGACAGTGGCAACGACTGCACAACGTGGTAAATGTACTTTAAAGTCACTTAATTGCACACTTTAAAATGGTCAATTTTATTATGTACATTATACCATGATAAAAAATACCAACTTAAGACTGTGAAAAATAAATGTTAAGGCACATTTCTAATACATTATAAAGTATAAAAGACATTTAAAGTAAGCATAAAGGACCTATCTCCTATAAATGAACAAAAATAAAATCTAACTTGATAACTTTTCCTGGAAAAGAAAAAAAATATATATATACATATATATATATATGTGTGTATATATATATATATATATATATATATATGTATATATATATATATATATATATATAGAGAGAGAGAGAGAGAGAGAGAGAGAGACACGGACCATGAAAAGCCATTTTTTTAACCTATTAAATTTGCAACTTTTTTCTTTAGATTACTCAATGCTAATGAGTACATTTATCTCCAAATGATAGAAAAAACTGGTGTAACCTTTCTGGAAAATATATGATAACGTACCTTAAAAATGTTCATACTAAATCTAAAAATATTTTAACATAAGAGGTTTATTAAAAAAAAAATATTCATACCCTTGGGCCTCCTGGGAATCTAGCCTAAGGCAATTTTCTGAAATACAGAAACAGCTTTTTGTAAAAACATTAATCACCTATTATTTACAATGGCAAAAAAAATGGAACACTCTAAACTGCCCAAGTATCCAAGGAAGGCAATATTATGAGCCATTATAAATATGAAGTATTTAATGATTTGGAAAGCCACTTATAATGTTAAGTGAAAAGGGCAGAAGAAAAAACTGCATTTACAGTGTGATCTCAACCATATTTAAAAAGTAAACAAAAATAAAGACTCGAAGGAAACAAATGAAATTGTTATTAAAGATTGAATCAGATGGTGGTAATTTCTTGTCTTTTTATACTGAGCAAATATTCTACAGATCCCAAAATACTTTGTTACAATCAAGAAAATAATAACTGAGCAAAATCAAGAGGTGGCAGAAAAGTCTTTCTGATCATACTAGTATCTAACTGCCACACAGAGATAGAACAAAGGAGGTACACAAACTGAGCTAAATTGCTGGCCATGAATCTTAGAGCTTGGCTACTACAGTTTTGGGGGAATTTGTTTGTTTGTTTGTTTGTTTGTTTGTTTTCAAATAAATCCCTAGAGCATAGTATATAAGAACTCCCTGTACTATTTTTGCAGAGCTTCTGCAAGTCTAAAATTGTCTCAAAATAAGACACTTAAATTATATAAATAAATCCTTCATAATTTGTCTTTCACTAAAAAAAGAATGCAGAATGTGCATGAACAATTTCCGAAGTAATAATAAAGTACATGGTTCCTTTCCTCACGAATAAAAGCCTTTGCTGGAGTAGTTGCCCTCACAGAAATCACCTGTGCTGCCTACTAGACGCCTAGCTCTTCAACATTTCAAAGTTTTCATCTTCATGAACTCATCTAAACACACTGAACTTTTTCACTTCTCCATGTACATCTATGGCTCCATTTGCCCCAAATGACCTTTCTGCTTCCTCACTTCAGGCCCCAATCTCTTTTCTAATAAGTCCCCACTTCTGTTTGAAACCCCAACTCAGTTGTTAACTCCTTTGGGAAACCTTGCCTGATACAGTCCTCCCATCCCCAATTTAGCCAGCTTTCTTTTGTAGTACAGTTTTACCTCTACAAGATTCTATTCTGTACTTATTCCCCAGCACTGTAATAATTTGCTAACATACACAACTCTTCTTTCAGGGTTAGAAACTTCCGCAAGTTATGAACCTCTAGAACTTTTATTTACCCTTCTCCATGCTATATTCAATAGCTGTAAACTAGATGAATTTCCAATTATTTTGCAACTCTGATGCAAGTAAGACTAATTTATCAACAATGCTTCTTTCCAGCTACTGACTTTTTATTTCAGTAAAGAATTACAAATTACACATAATCCAGTGCATAGCCCCATGCCAGGAGTTAAGTGTTCCCACTTTCTCTAAATAATGAACAATATTTGCAATGGCTCAGCAATCACCCAGTACTGGAATCATTTTCCTTTCTTTCTACACCTAGAGTATGTGGATCTAAGACACCAAATAGTAACATTCTGTTCTCTTATTTATCCATAATGTCTATTTGCTAACTAAGACCTTTAACTTCTTCATATCTTTTCATGCGTCTCACCAGTTCTTAGTTGAATTTCTTTGGGGGATTATCTCCCATAAAGTAATGAACATTTTTATAACTCCCAAGTCATAGTCTTGAAGAGTAAATTACACTGAGCTAGGTCAGCAGGATCCACTCGACAGCCAGCTAAGTGACTTGCTCCACACAACTGAAGGTATTGCAAGTCATATCTTTTTTACATAGCAAATGATTTATCAAAGGCTTTGAAGGTTACTGACAAATAATCAAAAACGTTAAGTGTTAAATAGCCAAGGTCTACTGAGTATGTCAATCAAAGTCTTTCATCTTCAATCTGTTCACTATTGAAATATAAAGGGGAATTCTTTTTCTCAAAATGTTTTCTTAAATTTCTTTGAGGTCTTTTCAAAAGCCTTCAATATTTTTCTCTTTATAAAAAGACTCCTTTACAGAAACACCAGGATGTGATTTTTTTAAACACTTCTCAATAAACTATGCCTGTGCACAGAGCTCTGGAGACACAGACCAGACACCTCTATAGTAAAGTGAGATGAAGGTCACACAGTGTTCCTCAAAGATGACCTACGAGGTCGGACAATTAATTTCACAAATTCATCCTAGAAAAAGTGCTACATATCTTATATCATTGCTGAATATCATCACTACGGTCCTCAGTACGCCCCTCAGGAAGCTATGCACCGACCCTAGCATCTAGTCCACTTGGAACTCTTTCTGGAATGGCCATAAGAGCTGTCAGCATACCCAAAATCTGACAATTAAGTGTGTGAACTTGTCACCATGCACATGACTCAAAAAATCAAGTCACTTTTTTAATAAAAGTATTTAGATTAGGTATCCACTCCCCTTACCGATCAAATAATCGACCAATCACTCGGATGGTTAAATAGAAACAAAGATACATGGAATGTTTAGGTTAACATTAATCATAGTTTTGGTAGTAGGATTTGGAGTGCTTTCTTTTTGTGCTATGTTCTTTTTATCTTTTGATACAGCCTATTTAATGAGCACATGTCATTTTTATAAAAATTACCCACTTGTTAACTCTTTAAAAAAAAAAAAACTGCCCAGGTCTGATTATCAGCCAATTTAGAAACTAATGATTCTTTTTCCCCCAGCTGCATTTAGCTAATAAAATACCTTTAGCATTTCAGGGAATCTGAAACCAGAGATCCTTCTTCTCGTTATACCCTTCATATAATACAGCAGCAGGCTGCTCTAATGTAAATGAACTACTGCACATGCTAAGCCTAATAGGCTGAATTGAAACATGTAAGAAATCAACCAAACCGGTTTTTAATTTTAGAAACTGAGAGTGAAGTGAGAGTAGGGTATCCCAGAGAAGATACCACGTAGTCTGAAATATTGGACTAGTACCTGATAAAAGATCAGGACTGAGGAAAAAACATAAAGTCATAACACTGGGTATTACTGTTTGGTGTGAACACAGCTATTTTTGTATACTGTACATGAGGGCTGTCCAGAAAAAAATCCTGTCATTGTCACTAAAGAGAACAATTTGTGGCTGGATACTTTCTGGTCAGCCCCCATATATATCAAGCAATTTTCCTACTGATGTTCTGTAATGTGATACAGCTACCACTGTGCCTGCCATGGTCATATGTTTTCTATCACATTAGAAGATATGCAGAAGTATCTATTTTCTTTTGTTATCAGCAAATTTTGACCATCTTGCCTTTTCTATTATAAAGTAATAAATTTTGCAAGTTTTAAGGTTAGATGACTAGATGTACTGTTTTTCCTGAAACAGTATTTCCAGTGGGCTTCCTGAAACAGTATTTCCAGTGGACTACATTTCAACTAAATACATCTGTGTAAATGTGCATAAGCTTAAAAATAAATAAATAAATAAATAAAATAAACTAGTAACAGGAAAAACAAACATAAGCTGTAGAGTTAGAACTTTGGGTCTGAATCCTATCAACTTGCTATGTAATCCTGAAGAAGTTATTAACATTACCCTCCCTGAACCTCAGGGTTCTCATCTTCCTCAATGGTAAAATGGGAGAAGATAATAATACCTTGCAGCATAGATATATTAAATGAGGTACTGTATGCAGTACATGAGGGCCCCCAAACAAGGACTTGCAGAGTGTAATTATGAAACACACACAGATCTTTTTTCTCCCTCTAAACCCCAGCATCCTTCCCTTCCCATAAGCCTCTTTCACCTCCCTCACTTCTCTCTGCTTTGTGGATTTCCTCAGTCAGTATCCACAACTCTCTCACCACCCCCCACCCCCCACCCCCCACTAGCAACTGCTGCCCAGCACTCCTCCCAGTAACCCTTAGTTTTTGGACTCACCCAGTAAGTATGTCACCTTCACAGTGCTTACCTACTCTCCACACTTCCACATGCCCAGGGCAAACCTCATCTTGCTGGCTTTTGGAAAAACAGGATGTTTGACCCTATATTCATTCTCTATTTCAATCTTACCAGTCTCTAAATACAGCTACCATCATTTACTAACCTGGACTTATTTTCACACCTGACTCTAGATTACCTAAATATCTACTACTGAATGATTCCTGCGCACTGGAGATGCAAAGACGAGATTCATCCTGATGTGGACTCAAAAGCAGCGCTAATCCCACTCCCAGACTTGGAGTGGTTGTAAGGAAAAGGGAGTAAGGGAAAGGATGAAAGAGTTTCACACTTTGATCCTCAAACTTCTGAACTGTTTGACACTTACTATAAGAATGTAATCTCGTAATGCTTATATAATAAAAAATAATAACATAATAATAAAAGCGAAAAAATGCCTAACTATAACATGATAAATGTGAAACTTGTGACTGGAAAGCCTCAAAGAAGTTATGGTGACCTGGAAATGGTAGGTAAGGTCTGACCTGCAAAAATGAAGAGACCATTCAAACAGAGGGAACAGAATGGACCAAAGGGAGAAAGGTAGGAAAGTGTATTCAGTGTTTTGGGAATGACAAGTGGTTTGTTATGGCTAGAGCCAAAGGTATAATTTGGGAAGTCTAAAGATATTCCAAATAAATCACTTTAAGCATTTAATAAGTCATTTTCATCCTTACAGAGAAGACTAAAAGTAAATAAAAATAGTGAAAAACCAGGACCTATGTGCTTTCCACCAGTCTGCTATGATAAAAAAAAAAAAAGTGGTGTCTAACAACAATGAGGATCCTGTGTTCAGAGTTATTTGGGGTCAAGTGGCATGATCACATCTCAAGTCCATGAAGTAGCTGGGTCAAGAATACACAAGATGGGCTGGTAGAGGAAGAAACTGGAAGCTGTCAAGAGAACATTAAAATCAAGAGACAAAGATGCCCTGACCAAAGTGGAGGGAATGGAGGGAAAGGCCAGGGTCAGGACACAAGTAAGTTAGTGGCAGCAGCAACATGTCTACGGGGTAGGGGACCGAAGGGGAAGTTAAAGATGACTCAGGTTCATCATTTGAGTGTCTTGTGAATAAAGTCATTAACAGAACTGGGACATGTGGGAAAGAGGCACTAACCTGAGGAGAAGATGATGGATTTGGTTTAAGCATGTCTATTAGACACTCAGGTGCATAGCCAAGCTGGAAAGGCTGAGTTCTCATTAGTGTACACAGGTCATAGCCAAAGCCATTAGAAGAAGATCGTGAGAGTAATACTATGGAAGCCAAGAGAGCCAAGAAAAAGAATAGTGTTTTGGGAAAAGAAAAGGAGACAGGTGGTTGCTAAAGGCCAAAAGGAACCGTCAAATGGCACAAGGACTGAAAAGAGGCTATTCGTATTGGATTCAGCATACAGAGGTGATCTTCAAATGCAGTAAAGACAAAACATCAGTCTGCTCTGGTTACAGAATGAACCCTGGTGGGGCAGAGGAACAAGTCTGAAAAGGGAGAGTCAGAGTAGCTTGCTGCATGTTCAGGAATTCCCTTCCTCTTCACTCCAGGCTATGCTGTCACATCTTCCTTGATTTGGACAAAGTATGTCTGTAATCCAACTACCTAAAATCGTCAAGATCCTTGTCCGCACAACACTAGTTAGTTACCTTCATCTCAACAGCAGCAACTGCCTACCTACCTACAGACAGAGCCAAATCCCTTTATTTTTATCAGCACTTGGCCAGTCTCCTATCACCCTCCTGTCAATTTCTTTCCCTGTCATCTCTTCCCTCCCCATCAAATCCAAATCACCAATTAATTAAAATTTCCCACTAGTCCCAATTGCCAGGTTAGAGGCTTCCAAAATCAGCTTGAGCTTCCCTTTTCTTCATCCCTTGAATCTGGAATCAGTTTTAAGTGACAACTCTTCCTCTTCCTCTCCATTCCTAATTCCTCACACAAAAAAACAGGTCTTTGGCACATCCATCCATCCACACATGGGGTTGTATCTGGTTTCCCATACCAATCTAACCTACACAGGACAAATAAATGAGGTTTCCTTTAAGGAAAAGCCAGCCAAAAAACAAAGCCCAACTCCCTAGAGCAAATTCTGGAGACCCTCCACAAAACTACCTTTAGAGCTTTCTCTCAACTATTAATACTTCTTCACAAAAACCTCCACCATGGCCAACCAGTCCTTAACATTACACATTTAGTTACACTCTTCTCTTCTGAAATATCCTCTCACTGTAAGTTCTATTCATCATAGGGAACCTACAAGTGTTTTGACGTGTATAATGTGCTCCTGTGTACAATGTGCACCCATGTTTTTGGTCCAAACTTTCAGGGAAAAAAATCTTGTTTTAATTTTTTAATTCAAATTTGTATTTGTTTATATTTAGGTACTTTTTTGTATTATAAAGGAATTTTAGCATTTTATTTTTTAACACAACTCATATATGGAATATAAAACTGAAATCAATAAAGAAACAAAAATTCATGGACACAGTCAATAGTTCAGTGATTACCTGAGGGTGAGAGGAGAGGCGAGTGGAGGAGGAGGGAGGGGGAGTCAAATTCATGGTGATGGGAAGTGAACTGACTCTGGGTGGTGAGCACATGATGCAACATATAGACAATGTTTTGTAGACTTGTATACCTGGGCCCTATGTAATTTTTACTAACCAATGTCACCCCAATAAATTTAACAATAAAAGAAAGGATTATCATATTCTCAGGTATTATTTTGTATATGGATGTAATTACTGATTTCTAGATTACACTTTTAACTCATAAGCATAAATAAAAGAATTAAAAACATGTAGATACAGAATTAGTACTCCCCATATATAATGTGCATCCTTATTTTTCCCCCTCACAAATTTGAGCAAAAAAACTGCTCATTATACATAGCAAAATATGGTAGCTTACTCCCTTCTCTTGACAGCCCTCTTTGAATATCCAAGCCCTCAACAGCATTCCTACAATTTAACTATCTACTAGCCAGCATTTGTTCTAGACTCTTGGGATACATCAGTAAACAAAACAAAGCTCCCTAGCTTTATGGAGTTAATATTTTAGCAGAAGGAGATAACAAAAATAGATTTCATAAATAACATTAAGTATATAAAAATGTTTACAAATTATAAGTGTTCTAAGAAGTAAACCAGGATATGGGGGATTGGCAATTCTGGAGTGGGATTATGACTTTAAACAGCATAGTAAGGATAGGCCTCACTGGGAAGATGACTTTTTTGAGGGGGAAGGGGTCCCTGACTGGGAATCAAATCCAGGCAGCGGCATTGAGGGCGCCGAAGCCTAGCCACTACACCACCAGGGAACCCCGCCAGAAGATGACTTTTGAGAAGGCTTGCAGGAAGTCAAACTTGTCACTTAGGGGAAAATGCAATCCAAGTAGAGGCAACAGTCAGGCCAAAGATCTGAGTCAGGAACACACCTGGAATTTGAAGAACAGCAAGGAGGCCAGGATAGCTGAGTGAGCCAAGAGGAGAGCAGCAAATGAGTTCCGAGTGTAACCACAGGCGAGAAAATAGAGGGCACAGTAGGTCACACAGGAGCATGTGGGCCACTGTTTGTTTCACTCGAAGTGAGATGAGAACAGAGCAAAGACATGACCTGCCTTAAATTTTCAAAGAATCACTGAGGCTACTATGTTGAAAACAGTCTATGAAAGGGGCAAGGTCAGAAGCTAGGAGAATAGTGAGGAGGCAACTGCCGTAATCCAGGCAAGAGATAATGAAGGCCTGAACTAGAGTGGTTAACAGTGGAAAGAATAAGTGACAAAGTCCTGGCTAGTTTGTGACATGTTATATTTGAAGTGCTTGACAAATAAGCTTGCATGTCAAGTAGGCACGTGGATACAGAAGAATTGCAGCTGAGGAGAGAGGTCTAGACTGGGAGCTCACTAGGTGTGAGGCCTAGGGCACCCGAGCTGTTCACACATCAGTGAGATGAGGAAGAAACAGCAGGGGGGGGGGGGCACTACGACGACACCAAAAGCACTGCTTAGTGTCCTGGAGGCCAAGGGGACACTTGGAGGAAGAAGCAAAGTTCAACTTGTCCAATGCTACTAACGGATCAAGTAAGACAAGGACTGAGCACTAACCACTGCATTTAGCAACCAAGGAGGGAAGGACCTTGACAAGTGACCATGAGAGACCAGAGTTAGAGACTGCTCTCACCTAGAGTTCTGCTGTAAAGGAGAACAAAGAAATATGGCAGCTGCTGGCAAGGAAAGTAGGGGTGAAAGTATTTATGATGACAAAAAGTTGCATGTACTGTATGCATATAAAGCCCTAAAAAGTCCTAAACACTCAATAAATGTTAATTCATTCCTTCACTTCCCCTTTATACCTAACATTCTCTATTATCTTTCCTGATAAAGATCTTATCTTCCTAACTATCTGCAAACTTTTTCTTGGAAGGTATTTTTGTCCCTTGTCCAACTATCATATTCTAATCTTTCAAGATTCAAATGTTCCACCTGGGAAGCCTTCCTAGCCCCTCTCCTCAGTTAACCTCTCTCAGCTATGCTAACTTTGCACCAAGGCATTCTTCTGCTATCACCCTTACCCAGGTCCCCTGTTAATTATCACAATAGATCCCATCTTCCTCACTAAACTCACTCCTAGAGGGCAGGGGCAATATTACCCCTCTAAGAGCATGGACTCTTCAGCAGACGGCCTGGGCTTCAATCCCAGTTCCACCACATGGATGCAGTGTGACCTTGAAAAGTTGCCTAACCTCTCTAGGGCTTAAATGCTCTCATTTATAAAATGGTAAATAAAAATAGCCTCTACCTCCTGGCATTGTTTGAAAGAGAAAATGGGTTAACATATGTAAAATGTCTGGCATGTGCTAAACCCTATAAATATTAACTACTACATTATTACATTGTATCCATAGTACCTAGGATTGTAAACTTGATGCAGTAAGTCAGTGAATTACTTCATTAATGAATAAAGTGAGACAATAAAAAGCTCTGGCCTACTCTAGAGAATTACTTCTGTATACCACATTGAGTTTTTTGTCTTTGTTTACTTTACGGTAATTTCATCACATGAACCAGGTCATGTACAAATCTTTTCAAAAGCTGTTAAAGTCATTTCTTGATATTTAACCTGTCTCCCAGACTACCTCTAAACTCGTGACTATAGTACCCCTGAGCACTGCTGAACCTTTTCCCGCCATCTCCCTACCCCATCATGGCTTCTTCAAACCTCCTACCATATGGTGTACAATGCAGCATTGTTGGTGAACAAGTGGATGACAGATAGTTGCGTAGTCAAATTTAAGTTCTGATTTTGCCTCCATTATAAGGACCTCTCACAGTGGGTGACATTCAAAAATGAGAAGCCTTTGTAGTAACCAAAGCAATTTTCTAAGCAACTAAAAAATTGAAGCAAGGACTCAAGTTCCCATAAAATTTCCATAATACACATTTAATATACTATTAAGTAACAACTTTTGAAAGTAGTGGCAACCTCTAAGATGTTACCTCAAGAATTTGGGAATGCAACCTAAATGATGATTTAATCAAATGTAGCTACAGTATAGCTGTTCAGTAATTTTGTGCTGCAACTACAAATGTTTTTTAACTACTTCTAAATTTGCAGGTCAAGATCCTTCCTCTTAGGACAGTTTAAAGGAATTCCCATACTCCCCAGCCCCTATCACTATTATCTCAGAACCAAACAAAATACAGTTGGATGACATTCCCAATCACCTTGCACAGGAAGTGGCACATGTACTGCAAAGAGCACAGACTTTAGAGTTGAGGACCTTAAGTCCAAATGCTTGTTAAGCAGCTATCATACAGCAGGTCGGTTCATCTCCCCCTCTGGTAGTATGGCAATAACCTAACTTAAAGGGTGGGTGTGGTTACCTGATACTGAATGACCTGAAGAAAAATAAATACATGAAAAATAGCCAGCTAATAGCAGACACTAATTAAATGGTAGCTTATGCCATTTTCATCTCATTAGAGTTGAAGTTATAACAAGAAGTTATTACAAAGTCTCAAACATATGCCAACTAATACTCTTAAAAGTAAAAATGTTAGTCAGTAAGAAATGGAGAGGAAAACATTCCTGGAATAGCTGTGATCCCTGTGAGACACAAAACCAACAATGGCTTCCTTGCATTTTGGGGACAAGGTCTGCCCTGCCCACACCCGACCCGGGGACAACTACAGATGAAACCCTGGTGTCAGTGATGCAGAAAGGACGTGATTAGACAGTCCTTGTTACCTCACATCCACTTTGGCCACCCTGCATGCTTAAAAATGTGTGACTCAAAATTTACTTCAGAAAAAAATATACATGGTTATAAAATCAACTACTACAATCAATTGCTCATAGGTGATAGTTTCATAATGTTCTCCTGATTGCCAATTAAAATGAAACCTGAATACAAGGTTGCTTGGCTAGCTCAATGGAGAACCAATAAAATTCTGCCCAGGGGTCCCAAAGCTCCCTGAGGGGAGGAATGTGTCTGCCTTTGTTCATTTGACATTCCCTAGAGGCAGATATACTGGCTATTTAAAATTCTTTGAAAGAGTTGTACACCCATGTTTACAGCAGCATTATTCACAACAGCCAAAAGGTGGAAGTAACCCAGGTGTCCAAAAGACGAAGGGATAAACAAAATGTGGTATATACACACAATGAAGTATTATTCGGCCTTAAAAAGGAAGGAAATTCTGACACATGCTACAACATGGATGAACCTTAAGGACATTATGCTAAGTGAAAAAAGTCAGTCACAAAAAAGCATATTTAGGATTCCAATTATATGAGGTACCTAAGCATAATCAAATTCAGAGACAGAAAGAATAAAAGTCAGCAGGGGATGGGGTGAAGGAAATCAGAGTTAGTATTCAATGGGATCAGTTTCCGTTTTGCAAGTTTAAAAAAGTTCTGGGGATGGATGCACGTGAATGTACTTAAAAGCTACAAAACTGTACACCAAAAATGGTTAAAATGACAAGTTTTATATCATGTGTATTTCACAGTTTAAAAACAAAGAAATTCATTGAAAGAATAAATGAAGGAAGGAAGTCAGTACCTCTTTCATCACTAAATGTTCTTATTTCATACCTTTGGATTACTCATTAGAGTTCCTGTCTCCCCATTTTACAGATGAGGAAACTGGAGCGCAGAGAGCTTAACTGACCTGCCACTATACTACATATAGCATCATATACTATATGCTGCTCAGCATTTTATCCTACTGGTTGTAAGCCTCATGGAGACAAGGGCCTCAGGGCTTCTTTCTATGCCCAGAACTTGAACACACCATCTACAGGCCCCTTAAATGTTCTAAAAATCCCACTACCCTGATCATCTATATCACAGATGTCATTTTATTGCTTTCCCAATTAAACCACTAACTTAACAGGGGTAAAATGGGCAGCCTTAAGACTTCTGTCACTGGAGGTTCTCAAACACAGGCTGGGCCATCAACCCACTCCCCATGGCTTACTATGTGCCAAGCTGAGGCACATAAAGGTTCAGACAATTTCATCTCTAAGAGAACTAAGTCTTCTGCAGTAGATAAATAAGGCCCAGAAACAACTACAACAACACAAGATCAATGCTTAATAAAGAGATGTGAGCACACAAATCTAAGAGAGTACTGAAAGTAGTGGCTATGGGTCTGGAAAATGCAGAAAATTCAGAAGAGGTGGCTTCTGAGCTTGATGTGGAAGGATGAACAGTACTCCAAGCACCACCAGGGAAAAGGCAAGAGCATGCAGCAGAAAGAACAGCAGGCTGGGTTTCTAAAGAATGTCACCGTTCCTTATTTGCTATTATCTAGTTAGGTGACCTGTACAACACACAAACCCCATACAAAGCCGCAGCAAGAGCCCGACCACCTCTGCGTGTTGCATCTAACAGGAGCTCTGAGGTCAGACTGCTTGGGTTCAAGTCGTGCCACTGTGACTTGTAAATGGACTTAAGCTCGGTAACTAGTGGTTCTGTGCCTCAGTCTTCCCACTTCAGAAGAAGGCTGGTGTACTAAAAGTACATCATGTCAATCACTTAGCACAGGACCTGGCACATAGTTAGCCCTCAAAAAATAATGATAGCTACTGTAATGATGAGCTACACTGTAAGAGAGACAAACACCAGATGCAAGAGTTGTGCCTGCTGCACTTCCAGGTCCCTCCCAGTTCTGAGACATCCCTGGGGGGATGGGAGCGCAGAGCCGGGGCATCAACCCCTGCACGCATGTGTCACAGCCCAGCTCTGCACGCGCCTCCCCGCCCCAGGGAGAAGCAATAGCTCAGCAATCCCGAGACCTGCTCCCACCTCTCAAGGCTGGGCACCCAGGGAGTAAAGTGGCTCGGACCCCACTTACCATGCTGGCAGGGGGAGGGGAGGGCTCAGGTGAGCTGGTTCTCGGGCTTCCGACACGTCCCGCTGGCACAGTTCAGGTCATGGTCCCGGAAGGCTCGGGAAGTCCCCCACCCATGCAAAGAGAGCCGCTTCCCCACCCGGCCCCTGCCAGGACCCTCTAAAAAGGGCGCGACCCCCAGGCCCTCCTCATCGGGGACCCCCGTGTACCCGCCCCTCCCCAAGGAAACTGAAAAAGCAGGAAACAGGACTGGGAAGCCGGGAAGGAGTGCGGCGGCTCGGGGCCCCCTGCCCGGGCCCGACCTCCAACGGGAGGCTCCGGGCCCAGGCAGGGACTCCCCGGCCTTCGCGTTCAGAGGCAACTGCGGGCCTGGCCCCGAGGCAGAGGAGGCGGAGGCTGAAGGGGCCTCGGCGGTTCAGCCTGAGGGGCTGGCTCAGGGTAGAGGCCGGGAGACGCGCGCTGTCCTCGCCGCCTCAGCCCCACACAGCCGCCACCACCACCCACGGGTGCATCCCTGCGCGTGTCCGCCCCAGCGACGCCCGCTCGCGCCCCACGGCCACCCACGACCAACAGCCCCAACGCGCCGGAAGTGGCGAGCACCCGGCGCAGCCCCACTGCACGGCCGCCGGGCTGCGGCGCTGGAACCGGACCAATCCGGAATCGAGCGGAGGGCGGGGGCACGAAGGGCGGGGCCGCACCTGACGGCTCCCGCTAGCCCCGCCCCCTCATGACCCCGCCCGGCGCCAGTCCACGCGGGCCGGCGGCCATGTTGGTAGGGCCCGCAGAGCCTGCCATCTTAGTAAAGGGACGCTTTCTCTTTCGCTTCGTTGGCTCATGGATTTCGCAAATGTTTAGGGAGCGCCTTTTACGTGCCAAGCAGCCTCTGCCTTCGTGCATCTTACACCCATTCCATGCATACATATTTTAGCCTTGCTGTGGCCCAGGCACTGCTAACCTGGAACTAGGGCAGCAAGCGACACTGCTGTAGTCCCTGCCCTCGAGGAGGTAGATAAGCAACAAGTCAAGAGCAAATGAATAAATTAGTTGTAAGAAATGAGGGGTACTGTGTTAAGAACGCAACAAACACGAAATATGTTGAGAAAATGGAACGGAGGGATGGGAAATACAAACTAGGACCTGCAGGATACAGTATTGGAAGCGTAATCAAAAAGGAAGAAACAGCTGCAGAGGTTATGGGTTCTGAGACGGCAAAGAATGTGGTGAGTTCCTGTTTCTACCCTCCAATCTACTTTACTTGTGAAAGTGTTGATGTTAAGAAAACAGAAGCAGGAAAACAATCCATAGCATCAGAGGTGCCACTAGCGTGTGCCTACTGCATAGACTGGAGCAACTCTGAATAACCCACTGACTTTCAAACTCCAGAGTCAATCAGAAGCACCTAGCCGGCCTGTTGAAATACATATTGCCAGCTGAACCCCACTCCCAGAATTTCTAATTCAGTAGATCTGGGGTGGGGCCTGATTACATTCCTAACAAGTTCCCAGGTAATGCTAGTGCGGCAGGTCAAGGGACCATAGTTGGAGAACCACTGATATAACTCATGACCACAGAAAGCTTTCACTTACTCTGTCATCAAATATTTATTGTTGCCCACTAAGTGACAACCACTGTTCTGAGGATTCATTGCTGAGCAAAACAGACACACTTGTGCCCTTATGGAACAGAGATAAATTATTTTTAAAGTATTATACAATAAGTAATCAGTTATAATTGTGATAAGAGCATGAAAGAAAAATACAAACCACCATAAGAGTTAGCCAAAGGATCTCAGCTAATCTCAAGGGTTGGGTTGGAGAGATGGTCAGGAAGTGACATTTATTTAAGCTGTGGCCTGAAAGAAATGTAATTTGCTAGGCAAACAGAGGAAGCATAGAATATTCTATGCAGTAGAAACTGCAAGTACAAGAAAAGTTATCTCAAGGTAAGCAGTCAGGACTGAGGCCAGTAACTTGTCCTTTACTGGCTCAGTTTAGTGCGATGAGCACAGGCTTTTGGATGAGAATTAGGAGTGGAATCCCAGCTCTTAGTGCTAGCTAAGGTCTGTTGAGCACATTACTATCAAAGTCTTGGTTTCCTCACTGTGTAATTGGATGAAATAACAGCAATTCAACTCAGCTTGAATTAGAGGTGTGCCTTCGGCTCACATAACTGTCATAGCTGGACATCCAGTGATAGGTCAACTTCAGGCTGGGAGTAATGGGAGCTCTAGAGTCATTCCTCTAGGATTTTCTTGGTGTTGCTCTCCTCCAGGTCCTGAAGATGGCTGCCAGGAACAGCCAGAGCCACAGACTTCCCCATTCACATTCAGCAAGAGAAAGCACCTTTTCTCACATCCTTTCTCAAGGCAGTAAGCTTTATCCTACTAGTGTTTAATTGACCCAGGCCTGCCCATCCCTGCTACTTAGCACTGTGGAAGAGGATGGAATTGCTATGACTGGCTTAGAGAATCAGCCTGGAGTTGATTTCAATTTCCCAGAATAAAATGGATTTGGTGGAGCCACCACATGTTTGTTGCCAGGCTGGAGTGAAGATTAAATATAACTATACAAAACACCTGGCACATTAGCCATAAAGTAAATCACAGCTATTATTAATTTTACTCCAGGGATTTTGTCCAAGTCAACTAAATAACATTTTGTTATTAATATTAATCTCAAGCCTGTCTATTAAAAAAAAAAAGATTTAAGGCTGCTATTACTTTTCGTTGACACTGCAGGGATGTCCCCCATCCATCTCCTCCTGCCCATTCCTGCTGCTACTGCCTCGGTCTCATTCATTCAGTTATTTGTTCAAAAAACTTTCGATGAATTAGTCTCAATTTTGTGCCAGAACTTTTCCAAAAACTCAGAGTTCCTAATGAATAAAATTCAGGTATATTGTATACTGCCTCATGGTAAAAATAGCCACCCAAACAATTACAGTACAATGTGAGAGGTGCTACTAACTATAGGGGAGTAAGTAGTTGGAAGGCTGAACAAAGATGGTACCATTTCAATTGGGTCTTGATGGAAGAATAAAAGTTCACCTGACTGCTGCAGAGTCCTTGCTCTTCCCACTGCAAGCTGCCTTCCACTGTGTCAAGACTCTTTCCACTGCAAGTGACAAGGTTCAGACTCTGTAGAGTTGGATCTCCATCATAAGGAAAAAAAGGAACTAAATTGTCTCATGTAAGAAAATCATCCAAAGGGTTGTGTGGATTTCAGACATGTCTGGCTTTGGGGTCTGAAATTACATCACAAAACTCAGTTTCTCTCCATTTCTTGGATCTGCTTCCTTGATTGGGGGCCCTTTATCCACACCGCTTAGCATTTTCAGGCTTTATCTTCTCAACCAGGTTGAATCCTGGTAAAGAGATCATGCCTCTCCTACAAATATTCCAGGAAAATAATTACACTGGCTTTGATTGGATCACTCCTGAGCCAATCACTGTGACGGGGGGGGGGGGGGGGGGGAAATGTGATGGATGCTCTGATTGGCTGGACCTTGATCACATGCTCAAACCCAGCTCCAGAATAGCTCTTTCAGTAGCCAAGAGCTGTCCAAGCCTCACCATAGTTGTGCAAGACTGTCAGAGCCCAGAGAATTCAGCAAGAGAAGGTCTAGATCTAAAGGGGCAAGAGTAGGAACAGTTGCCAGAATCTGACAAGAGAATCACGTGAGGGCAACTGAGGGAAGCAGCCAGCCACATTGATCCTGCAGAGAGGAAGGCAATGGGACAAATACTCTGACCTCACTGCTTTCCCCACCTCTGTCTCCTACTGGGGTTCCCCATTGGACACGTCCCTCAGGAAGCCAGAGAGCAAGGGAAACCTGTGATGCAGTTCATAGAGGCCAACCTCCTGGGCACAGGGCTGGGTAGAGAAAGGGAACCAGGGAGTTCCCTGGTGGTGTTGTGGCTAAGGCTTCTGCACTGTCAACACTGCGGCCCGGGTTCGATTCCCAGCCCGGGAACTACCCACATTAAAAAAATATATGTGTGTGTGTGTAAGTAAAAAAAAAGGAAAGGGAACCAGACTCCTGGGTGCAAATGGAAGAAGCCCAGCAGAGCACCATTACTGCAGTAAAGCTCATTACATGTGTAACTGTGCCTGGCACATTAAAAGATTTTCAATAAATTTTAGTTATTAATTATTAATTAACATGTCCATCCTAGTTCCGGCCCACCTTTCTATCTCCTCTTCCTCTACAAGCTCACCAAGCTAGATTCCTCATGGCTCTTGGAAAACAGTAGTCTCTCTCATGCTTCTGAACCTATGCTTATGTTTTTCCACCATCTGGAATGTTTTCCTTTTCCCTTCCTTTGAAATTCCTACTCATCCCAAAGACCTAACTCCAATGTCTCCTACTGTGTTGATCTCCTTGTGTGAAATAAATGGCTGTCTATAAATATCCACTAATAGGATTAATGGAGAAATTTTGCCTGAAAACTTAACTAATGGTGACATCCAACAGGAATTATCCATGGGTACAACATAATGGGGGAGAGGCCTCTACCATCCAGTCATATCTGCCTCTGCTCTCTTCCCAGTACAAGGAAGGATTACACTTCACCACTCCTTACATTTGGGCAGAATGATGCCAACTGAGTGGAAGTGACTCATGTCACTTCTGAGCCAGAGTATTTCCTTGCCTGTGCAAGTCCCTGGTCCCTCTGATTCTGCACTCCCGTGCCATAATGAACCCTGAGGTGTCATGCTGAGATTGTGGCATTATGAGGTGGAGTGACTACCTGGGGCAGAACCCCTTTCTGGCCCCCACTGGCCCAGCAGAACAAGATTTTGTGTTTTGAGGCACTGAGATTCGGGGATGGTGTATTCCTACAGCCTGGCCTTTCCTGACTGGCACACATAATCATGTGTGGTAGCTGGTCTCCAAATACGGGCCCCCATTAAATCAGGTCTGTCAGTATTCACAGCCTGTGTAGTCTTCTGCCTCAAATCTGGGCTGGTCCTGTGAATTCACTTATGCCCAATGAAATGGAGTAGAATGGAGCATGATTTCAGTGAGAACTTTAAAAACTTTACAATTTTCACCTGGGTTTCTTAGACTATTCCCTCTGGGGCAAGTCAGCCACCATGTAAGAAGTCTGATTACCTGAGAACACCATGCTGTGAGGAAGTCCTAGCTAGCCACATGGAAAGACCATGTGAAGAAAAAGAGTATTGCTTAATCAGTTTCTGCTGCTGCAGCTAGGCTAGTTGAAATGCCAGCCATGTGAGGGAAGAAGCTATCCTGAACAGTTGAACCAGTCACGACTTTTGAAGACTCCAGCCCCAGGACCTCTCTGACTATATGACTGCAATCACAGGAGAGACTCCAGGAGAGAACCATCTAGCTAGGCACAATCCAGCAACAGAACTATGAGAGAGAAGTTATTTTTTAAGTCATTATATTTTGGGATGGTCATGCAGCAACCCATAACCAGAATGCTATAATAAAGGTCTGCCCTTTAAGGAAATTAATAAGGAGCCATCAAAGCTCCTTTCTTGTACAACTTCAAAAAACCAGTTGTTCATAACCTCAGTCAACCAAGGATAACCACATGTCATGAGACCTGGCCCATGTCTATTGACTGTGTCCTTAAAAGACAGGAAGTGCCTGTAGCTCACATTCTTCAATACCACCCCCATCCAACCCCAAGACACACCCAGATCTCTCAGCTTCAGTGAGCCTGGGTAACATTCACATTAGAGACCCCACTTTCACTGTTAGCTAGTTGCTGAAATAGATTTCTTTTGGCATGGCAAACATAGAAGAAATTATGAAGTGATCATTTTAAGGCATATGTATTATCAATAGGAAAATTTATGGGAACTACAGTACCTCAATTCTGAACAGTATGTGTAAAAATTATGTTTATCTAAATTATTTCCCAAACAACATCTAAGATTAGGAAATCGAGTATGTCATTAAATGATAATTACTTTTCTAATGGCAGACAAAACTGGGGAAGATAATGAACAATCACAGATGGATCCCCAAATATGGTACTAACAAATAAGACAATGATCCCTGGTCAGTGGACAAATGAATACAAATGGAGTGCAAAATACCTCTATTTTATATACAGATTAGAACTAATAAAAAAAAAAAGAAAAATCTGAAAATTAAAAGGACAATTTATTATAAAGCAGATGACAAAGAGGAAATAAACCTGGGGCTTATTAATGAAGAAAGCTATAAAAACACTCATTAAGTGATATAGCTACAATATAATCAAAATCTTAATCACAGGTGCAACCCAGGTGTCAGCTGTTCCTCTGTCCTTTGTCTCCTCCTGTGTGCTCTATTTTTTGCCCAGTATCAATCTGACTGCAAAACTCAGAACATCTTGAAGTTTCCCAAAAGAATCCACCAAAGCAGTGTTTCCAACAACGGTACTACAGGCCTTGCGCATGAGACATCTCACCAGTTATAATCCTAGTCACCAAGTCAGTAATCCCCCCTTTTACTGCTCCATCCCCAAACAGTCACTGTGGCAAGTAATACCAGCCCATATGTTTCCAGTGCTGCTGGGGGCAGTACCACCTTCAATAGAAAAGCCCTGCATCATAAGCAATAGGGGCCCATCTTTACTGAAGATTGCATAAGGATACAGAGGAGAGAACTTATACCACACATCCCACAGCGAACAACCAAAAACCCTGCATTTGGACTTTCTGCTTTCTCCCAGAATCCTTCATCAGCCGGACTGCTACTACTTCCTTTTTCCTTAGCCCCTCATCTCTCATAATGCCTGATAATCTAGTTCATCTCTCCTCCCTTCAAAATTTCATTCCAATATCAAGTTTCTCTCCTGTTCATATACAGAGAGGTCACTCAACATTGCCCTAGAGGATACCCCAGATTTACCACATCTCTGGTTACATGAACACACCTCGAAATCTCACCTCAAGTGCTATATCACCTTTGGTCTGGGGCTTTCTGATTAATGAAGTTGTCTCCATCGTGTTCCACAGGAAGAGTACAGGTAATGCAGGGGACGTCTATTCTTATCCCTTCTTCTAATAACCCCAATTTTTCTATGATGAACCACCTGTCCTCCACACTTAGTTCTTGAAATCTGGGTGGGGCTACCCCTACTCCGTGGTGTCAGGGGTAAGCATGTGACCCAAGACAATTTGTTTTCCATTCTTTTACTGAAGAAAAAAAAATGCAGTAAAAAAAAATAATCTTATATGTATAGTCCCTAAGTGTGCCCATGTATCTATGGGATAAATTCACAAAAGTAGAATTGCTGGGTCAAAGAGTATTTGTGTTTTTGATGGATTGTCCAAATCACCCTCCAAAGGAGTTGTGCATTCCTACCAACTACACGAAGAATATCTATTTTCATATAGACTGGCCAGTAGGCTATATCATCAAACTTCTGTGTTTTTGCCAATCTGACAGGTGAAAAATAGTATCTCAGTGTCATCACAACTTTTTGTGAACTGTGGGTTCTTGTACCCCGCCCCTCTTTGCTACTGAGTTGTTGGACTCTTGTCTACAGTTCTAGGAGTTCTTCATGTGATACGGGGATTAACTCATTATGATGCTGACTTGCAAATACTTTTCCCAGATTGTTGTTTGTCTTTTGGCTTTGCTATGGTTTTACTTTTCTGTGAAGTAATTTTTAATTTACTTTTTAGAGATGAAGGAATCGATCTTTTATAGTTTCTGGATTTTGAGTCATACTTGGTAAGGATGCTCCTATGCCAATGTTTAATGGGATTTGCCTATGCTTTCTTCAAGTACTTGTGTAGCTTCTTTTCTTTTTAATGGGTAAATTTTTGTCCACTTGGAGTTTATCTTACTGTACAGTGTGAGGTATATGAGTAAAAGCCCAAGCCGTTGTTTGCGACACGAGGAGCCAAACCCAAACCAGGTACAGCCTAAGGTGACTTAGTTCACAGAAAGAGGTCAGGCCAGTTGCAAGGACCTGGTGCATGGAGCAAATAAGTGTGCAAACCTGGCCAAGTTTAGACTCCAGGACAGCCAGAAGTAACACCATGTCCCAGTAGGGTGATGGCAATAAGCGGACTCAGATGGCAAGCCCAAGGTCCCAGCAAGCAGAGGGACAGGGAGATCAGGAGAAGGGCCTGGGAAGGTGCTTGCACACCCTGACAAATGTCTCACCTCTGGGGAATCTCGTGGCTCTAAGCCTCTGAACTAAGCCTCACAGCTGTTAACTACCCTAAACTACTAACGTGATTCCAGGACACAGTTGGGAGAGAGTCCTTGCCCTCAACTAGTTCTCATTTTAAAGGGTCACAGGATTCACCACCAATCCTAATAAAAGACCAAAAGCAGAATAAAGGTTAGGATACACTGAGCAATAAACCCTGACCAGAAGGGCTTCTTGTAGGGGATGATGGCATTTGAGCTGAGCCTTAAAGAATTGTTAAGTCTTACCAGACCGAGATTCTTTTTTATTGCAGTAACGTCAATTGTGTAGGTCATCTTTATGCTGTTGACTTTTCTTTCAAGAATAAGCCTACCATTCCGAGTTTCATCTTCTTTTGCATCATTCAGCAGCATTCTAAATTCTCCTTCATAAAGCTTTTATGCATTTATTATTACATCTATTCTTAGTCTTTTACCTTTTGTGTTGCTATTGCAGATGGGGTTACCACTTCCATTATATCTCATAAGTGGTTGTTGGTATAAGTAGGGAAGCTATTGGGCCCAGACAACCAACTGAATAGTTGTATTGTTTGTTTTTCAAAAGATTCGCTTGGGTTTTGCACACATAAAACTGTATCATCTGCAAATCATGTTAATTTTAGCTCCCTTTTTCTTTTTTTTTTCTTTTTTTTTTTTGCTTTTTGGTATGTGGGTAGCTCCCTGGCCGGGAATCGAACCCAGGCCGCAGGGCTGACAGCGCCAACGCCGAAGCCTTAAGCCACTACACCATCAGGGAACTCCCTAGCTCCCTTTTTCCATGTTCTAGAGATGACTGAAAATTGCAGAGGGCATTCTTTCTGATTTTAAGCCTTGCATGTTCGGTGAGGAGAAAGAGGAGAAAAATTTGCATCTACAATAGTACCTCGTGGCTTTGACATCAGCTCTTTCCTTTGCCACCCCCCTCTCCTTTACATATTACAGTAGTCCCCCCCTTATCTGTTCGGGATATATGAAGTCGGACAATTAATTTCAAGAACTCATCCTAGAAAAAGTGCTACCTACCTCATTGCGGAATATCACTATGGTCACCTTTGAAGCACTCCCCTTGGGAAGCTGTGCTCCTACACCAGCACCTAGACCACCCTTCAAAGCAGTTTTGGTTTCTTTTTCTGGAATGGCCATCAGAGCTGTCATGGTACCCAAAATCTGACAGTTAAGTTCACAGAGTTGCCACCGTGTGCTTAAATTGGCAGCACTTACAAACAACTCAGATTAAGACACCTTATTGAATTGTTTGTACAACATAAGCGTGCGGCGGCAAGTTGGCAGACGTAACTGTCAGATTTGGGGGACGATGACAGCTCTGATGGCCATTCCAGAAAAGGAGTTCCAAAACTGCTTTGAAGGGTGGACTAGGCGCTGGCGTCGGCGCACGGCTTCCAAGGGGAGCGCTTGGAAGGTGACCGCAGTGATACTCAGCAGTGCGTATGGGGCACGTTTTCTAGGATGCGTTCGCGAACTTAATTGTACGACCTCGTGCCCCACAGCCCCCAGTGGAGGACTACAACCGCAGACAGTCCTTACACATGTACTGTGAGTCCTCTATGCACTATGTTTTCCTGTACACATGCACCTACGATAGAGTTTAATTTATAATGTAGGGAACTTCACAGATAGAAGAGTGGTCCTCACTGTACGCCTTTGCAGCCTCGGCATGTGTGTGCTTGCATTTAGGTTGAGAAGTTAAAAACTTTCACCTTCTCACTTAAAGGCTTCTCTTTGGCACGGCTGAATTGCCAGCACCACTACTCTGGAGCTTTGGGTCCCTTTTTAAGTAAAATTAGAGTTACCCAAATACAGGTGACACCATGACAGTTGGCTACTAAGTGCCTAACAGACAGGAGCACCTGCAGTGTGAATACGCTGGACCAAGGGATGATACATGTCCCGTGCAGGATGGGCAGGACAGCATGAGATTTCATCACATTGCTGAGAACGGCGAGCAATTTAAAACTTATGAATTGTTTATTCTGGAATTTTTAATTTAATATTTTCAGACCATGGTTGACTGTAGGTAACTGAAACCTTGGAAAGCAAAACCATGGATAAGGGGGTACTCTTATAGATCCCTATCACTCTTCAAGCCTGAGATCAAATGTCACTTCCTCTGGGAAGCTCTCGTTGACCTCTTGGCCCAAGTCTAGTTGGCCTGTACTTCCCCCTCATGGAAATCAGCCTAAGTCATCTCGCCACGTTGTAGGAGGATGGGATGAGTCTGAGCCTTTCCCAGGTTGGAGCTCTAAGAGGGAAGGGGCTGTACTCATTTGGAGGAGCATTTGTTTCTAGCCTGCCCAACATCCATTGCCCCCTTTAATTCTCTTTTGAGGTTTTCCTCTCATTATATAAGTAAGTAGGGATTGAAATCAAAGGTTTTTCTCTTCTCTAGCCAAGGGAAGGAGCATATGGCCAAAGCTAGACCAGATGGACCCACCAATAAGAATTTCAATATTGAGGAGTTCCCTGGTGGTGTAGTGGCTAGGCTCCGGCGCTGTCAACACTGCGGCCTGGGTTCGGTTCCCAGCCGGGGAACTATCCACATTAAAAAAAAAAAAAAAAAAAAATTCTTACAATTTAGAAACAAACAATCGAATAACCACAAAAACATAAGACTGTAAACTGAAGAATTTGAATATTGAGACAAAAATGTCAAAACGGTTGGACTATACTCCAGATGCTTGTATGTCACACTATGTATAAGCCCCCCTTCCTAGCCTCTAGAGCTGCCCATCTACAAACCTCCTGTTGACTCCATGAGCAGTCCATTTCCTTTCAAGGAATTCACTTTTATTTCATTTGGTCGCAGTTGATACCAGAGTAGGCTATGCTGCTGTAACAAACAACCAAAAATCTCAGTAGCTTAACATGGTAGATGTTTCTTTCTTTTTTTTTTTTTTTTTTTTTTTTTTTTGGTATGTGGGTAGCTCCCTGACTGAGAATCGAACCCAGGCCGCAGCGCTGACAGCGCCAGCGCCGAAGCCTTAAGCCACTACACCATCAGGGAACTCCTAGCCCAGATGTTTATTTCTTGTTCATGTCACAATCACAGGGCTTTGTCAGACAAGCTCTGTTCCACACAGTCATGGTCCCAAATCTTTTCTATCTTAGGACTCAACCTTCCTTTAGATCCCTGGAGTCATCAGGTCTTCCACATCTACTGGCAAACAGAAAAAGAGTGTGGTGCATTCCACAAGCAGTGGTTTAGGGGTAGGTCTGGAAGTGACATATATCACTTCTGTCCCAAATTCCATTAGCCAGAACTTAGCCATATGGCCCTACACAACTGCACAAGAGACTAAGAAATGTAGCCTAGCCACATGTGCCAGAGTGAAAAATAAACAGGATTTGCTACTATTGCTTGTCACCAACCAAAGTCTGTCTTGACCAATATACTCACCGTGGTATTTTCAGCCCCTGACCCTATGTCTGACACAGAGTGTCTTCATAATAACCCTCACAAGGCTCAGAATAGTTAAGTAATTTGCTGAAGTCCCCAGCTAGCGAGTGGCAGAGCCAGGATTCAAAGCCAGTGTTTCTTCCGTTGCTCCATGCTGCCACCCGAACGTTCCACTGCGTGCTGAGCCCTGAGCTGTGGGGGAGAACGAATCAATAAGAGCCAATCCCTGACCTGGAGTTCACATCAAAAGAGGGAAGCTGAAGAGCAGCTCAAGTTTGCCAAGATTTCAAGACCAGCTCAGGACAACAACAGATGACATAGCACTTACTTCAATGCCAAGTGCACTGCACAAACGTGGAAAGCAGAGAGATGCACTCTGGGCTAACCCAAATGGTCTGAGAAATCCTCAGAGACAAGGCAGAGCCCACACATTAAGAGAAGCTATGTGCACACAAATTTCCCAGGGACACTTTGGATTCAGGCTCTGGTCAATCAGTGCATTGCACGGGATCTGACAGCAGGCAATTTGGGCCTTCGGTCCTTCTTAGCCTCCCTGTTTACGTGACACACTGTTCGTCATGGGCTGGACTGCTCAGGACTGTTTCTGTTTATGTGAGAGAAAAGCAATTCAAATTGGTTTTAACAAACAAGGATATATTCTGATTCACATATACTAAAAGTCTAGGTGTATGTGGCCTTCAGGCACAGCCTGATGCAGGGGCTCCTGCCATGGTCTTGGGACTTGGTTTCTCTGTCCCTTCGTTTTTCCTTTGCTCTTAGCCAAGCTCTCATCTAGTGGTGGACCCTGGCTGCTCCAGGCTACTCTCTCAGGAATAATTAAAAGAAAGATTTTTCTTTCTGAATTGTTCTGGAAAGAGTTCTAGGATTTATTCTCCAACCAGAATGGCTTGTGCCATCACTTTTGTGCTGGATGGAATCTGATGTGAAGTCCTGCTCCACACGGACCTGTACTCTGTCACCCCTCCACTTATAGGTCATGGTGATTCCAGTTGAGGGAGGACTCAGAGAGAGGGACTAGCAAAGGGACTTTTCACAGCCCTCAAGCTGGCACCTCCCCTTGGTGCCATTAGGAACTGCCCAGCGTATCGTGACACATACTGTGTAGAAGATCTCTAGTAGATAGGTCTGGATTTCCCTCAGACATTCAGTAAATGGAGGCTCCTGCTGCCCAGAAAGGGGGCCAAGGAGATGTAGCAGGTCCCAAGGTTAACAACAGTCAGTGGACTTCCTCCATCCTCCAGCCTGCTTGAAGGACCAAGATTTTTCTGCTGAGTATCCCTGAGCAGTATTACCTTACCCATGTGGCTCACTTTCAAAAATAGAGCCTGGCCTGGGGACCACCAGGACAGAATTGGTGGCTGGGCCTGGGTTGAGCAGGATGGAGGGTGCTTAGGAGCTGTCTTGCATCCACATGGTCCAGAATTCAAATCACTGTCACTCTCTAGGCATGGTTTGTAACAATAAAGTGAAACCCACTAATTTAAATAAAGTGATAGTATATTAGGAATGCTTTCAGCCAAAAGCAACAGACTTAAAAATGAGGATTCACATTTCTTGCTTAATAGTAAATAAGTGGTGCTGTGTAGACTCAGCTGCTCAATGGTGTCATGGCATCTCTATGATTCTCTTAGCTTTGCCCTCATGGTGGTAAGATGGCTGCTAGAGCTCAAGGCACTGTGTTCGCATTCTAAGTAGAAAGCAGAGGGAAAGGGCCGATGGCAGCCAGAACTTGCTCCTCTTTTGGATAAAGTGATGCCTTCCTGTAAACCTCGCGCGGCCTTCTGCTCTCATCTTATTGACCAGAACTGAGAAATACAACTTCCCTAAGTTGCAAGAGAGGGTAGAAAAGGAAGCATCTAGCTTTTCTAAACTGTACGGTGGCAGAAGAGAGAAGTAAGAAAGGAATACCACATAATATCACCCCAGGAAAGTTCATTATAAAATAGCAAGATAATATTTTTGGGAACATTAACCTATGTTCTTTTCTTTTCTTTTTTTTTTTTTTTTTTTTTTTGCTTTTTGGTATGTGGGTAGCTCCCTGGCTGGGAATCGAACCCAGGCCGCAGTGCTGACAGCGCCAGCACCGAAGCCTTAAGCCACTACACCACCAGGGAACTCCCTTCAATTTTCTTATATTTTCTTTTCCTCCCCCGCCCCACCCCCCTGCTGTCAGGTCAAAACTTATGCTTGTCACCTCAAGAGAGGAATGTGAGAGGGTGGGAAGCCACGAGTCTGACTTTGTGTCCTAATAGCTTACATCTTTATTGGAGAAACGTAAAGACCAAAAATAGGCTTGTCGCCTTCAGATCAGGAATATTCTCCTGAGGTACAGGGAAAGAAGAAAAAGGCAGAGGAGAGGGAGGGGGAGGGGGAGGGAGAGGGAGAGGGAGAGAGAGAGAGAGAGAGAGTTTGGGAAATCTCTGAAGGCAAGGCTCTTGTGGACGAATGGTGAGATTCCAGAGAGAGATTTGAGAAATGCAAGAGCAGATGGAAAGAATGCTTCACAGAGTAGCCTGGTTCCCAGAAAGTATGGGAGCAATAGAACAATCCATGACCCTTGAGGAGGTCCGGAAGAGGTCAAAGATCTGCACAGACAGAGACAAAGTGGCCCGTGCCAGTTGATAGTCAGGGGCAGGTGGCTGAGGGCTTGGGCACACCTGCATGGACAGGGCACTTCAGGACAGACGCGGCCCACCATAGCTGGGTACTTCAAAAGCCACCCTGGAATTAGACACATTCACACAGCAAGGGGAAGTGCCATCCTGGCTTACAGAAATTATGCTGAGTTATGGAAAATGTAAAGAAAATTCTTCATGCACCCTTGAAAGTGTGGATTGAGGTCTTAGTCTATGGCACCGATGCTGGTTGCCTCCCTCAGCATCCGTTCTCCTCTTGTCTCTTAGGAGTAAAACCTTGCTTTTAACTAAGGACCTTTCCCAGACTATCTTGAGCAAGCCATAATCGTGTGACTAAGAGGCAGCCAATGAGATGTAAGCAAAATGGCTTTGTGGGTCTTGCAGGAAGTCTACTTAAAAATGGAAGGACCCATTCTTTGTCCTGTCTTCCTTGTTGCTGCCTGGAATAAGGCAGCTCCAGCACCATCTTGGTCCAAGAAGTGCCCTTGAAAATAGAAGGTGGGAGAGCGTGAAGCCTGAATTTCGATGACATGGCCATGTCATCTTGAGCTGCCTGATTTATTTGACATGGATGGGAAATGCACTATGTTAGTCTGATCGCAGTGCCATAACAGAGTGCCACAGGCTGGGTGGCTTAAACAAGAAAATGTATTTTTTCACAATTCTGGAGGCTAGAAATCCAAGATTAAGAAGTCTGCAGGCTGTTCTCCCTGTCTTCACATGACCTTTCCTCTGTTTGTCTCTGTGTCCTAACCTCCTTTTCTTATGAGAACACCAGTCATATTGGACTAAAGCCCACCCTAATGACATCATTTCACCCAAATTACTTCTTTAAAATCACCATCTACAGGCGGGCATGGTGGCGCATGCCTGTAGTCCCAGTTACTCAGGAGGCTGAGACGGGAGGCTCACTCGAGCCCAGGAGTTCTAGTGGTAGTCCATATTATGTTTAGCATCAATGTGGTGACGGCTGGCAGCAGGGGTGACCAGGTTGCCTGTGGAGGGGTGAACCAGCCCAGGGCAGAAGCAAAACAGGTCAAAACTCCCGTGCTGATCACTAGTGGGATCACGCCTGTGAATAGCCACTGCACTCCAGCGTAGGCAACAAAGCAAGACCTCATCTCTTTTGAACCCCTCCCTGATTTAATGGAATCCTGTATCTCCCAAATTAAAACTATATATATATCTGAGTACAGTGATGTTCTGAGGTGCTGGGGTTCAGACTTCAACATATGAACTGGCAGAGGTGGACACCCCTCCATAACATACACTTGCTAGCAGAAGCCAGGCCTACCTTTCCATGCATCTCTGGATCTATCACTTTTTGTGCCTCAGCCTCCTCTTTTATGAAGCAAGGGGCTTAACATGATGATGGCTGCTGTTGTGCATTTTGCTTCTTAAAGCTTTCTCTGGGGCTGCTTTTCACCTAAAGTTAGGGCTAATCTGTCCCCACTGTGAGCTTGGTAGAGCTGGTGCGGGTGGATTCACAGAGTGATGGCTGTGGGCCTTCAGCCTCCCCTTCCCTGGCCTCACTCTGCCACCCACCCTCCCCTACCATGAGACTTGAGACTGACTCAGGCCCTCCACTGACCATTGACTGTCCTCCCAGGTTGCTCTTGGAGGACTAGTGGACAAGAATTGTGGGCCAGCCCTGCTCCTGAGGCTGGCATCCTTGTCCAGCCTGCCCTGGGCCTCAGAGGAGGGGCAAGTGGACAAAAATCAGTGCTAAGTGCTTTTCATGGCTAGCTCAAGAACCCTCATTTTATGGATGGAGAAACTGAGGCAAATCCCTACACTTATACCTGAGCCTTGAAACTCTCCCCTTCTCACCTCATTGAGTACTTTTCTCCTCTATATTTTCTCTCAACTGGAATCCATCTCATTAACTTTTTGAGTAAATAATTTCTCAAAATATTTTGTAAAAACTAAAAAGAATAAAGTTACACTTGTCATCATTCTTCTCCATTCTCCCCATGCGCCAACCCCTCTGTGGTAACCACTTTTTACTTATTCCCCAGTGTATTTTTATGCAAATACAAGTAGATTTTTATGTTTCCCATTTTCCCCATGTCTTACACAAAAGATGGCTAAATATACTCTTTTTCCTCTTGCTTTTTTTTTCACTTAACAGTATATTCTAGCAATGTTTCCATTAAAGTACATAGAAACATTTTTCATTTTTTAATGATACATATTCCATTTTGCACACGTATCATAGTTTAATCAGTCCCCTATTGATGGCCTCTTGGGCTTTTTCCAGTGTTGTGAGAAGTCAACAACAATAACAACCAAAACACACACACAATTTCATCCATGCCAAGAAGCTCTGTAGCTTAAATTCCCAGAAGTGAGACCGCTGAGTCAAAGGATAGATGCATTTGTAATTTTGATAGATAGTGACAGATTGCCAATCACAAGAATCGTACAAATTGGCACCACCCATCTGAAATGTACACAGAGCCTACATCTCTTTTGCTTCACAAGAGTCAAAAGAAAAATTACAAACGTAAGGAAAAACATTTATAAATATATCAAATGAAGAGCTCTTCTGCCTAAAAGCATTAAGAAAAAGACCAATATACCAATAGAGAAATGGGTTAAAAAATAAAAAAATATATTCTCTAAAGAAAATTTTCTACTAGACCTGTGAAAAGATGCCAAGTTCACTCAAAAGAAATGCACATCAAAACCATACCCAGAGGGGTATCCAAGATGGTTACATAGATAAATGCTATGCTTACCTCCTTCTGTGACCACATTAAAATTACAACTAAATTATAGAATAATCAACCTGAAGAACCATCTGAAGTCTAGCTGAACAGAAGTCCTATAACTAAAGGTATAAAGAACAAGTCATATCAAGATAGGTAGGAGAGGTGGAGATATGAAATGGGTGGCCCCACAGCTGAGTGTGGCAGCTGAAAATCAGGAAGGATATCTAATCCACAAAGGTCCCCTCTGAGAAATAAGGGACCCTAGTCCCATATAGAGCTCCCCAACCTGTAGTAATGGTGCTGGAAAGAGGAGCCCCACTGGCTATTGAAAACACTGGGGATTCTGACCATCTGGGTGAGACCAAAGGCTGCAAGAAACCTAGACCACATCTTAAAGGGCCCTCACATGGACTCACTCACTTATTCGCAGGCACTTATCCTGGGTTCTAGCAAAGGGATGGTGGGTGACTTGGGAAGTTCAGAGACATACAGAAACAAACTGAGTTGTGTGGCTTCAGAGCAAGGATTGGGGAAGCAATTGCTACTTTCCCTGTGTACAATCATTCTTCTGTGCAACCAGCAGATGGATGCCATCTTTACTGTGTTGAACCCTCCCCCATATGGCCAAATCTGAATCTTCATTGGTCTGGTGAATTCTGCTAGCTCAACACTGGTGATTCTCTGGGATCCTGCCCCATCCAACTTGCAGCCAGCCCCACCCACACTGCATTCTTTATTGGACAACTCTCAGGCATCTGCAGGTCCCAGGCAGGTGGTAGGTGGTCTCAGTGTACTCTGAGACTTTTGCTGAGCAGCTCTCATCTCACTCTGGCACTAAACCAGAATCTACATTAACCTGGTGAACACCATTTGTCCCACCCTGGTGACTCCCGGAAATCCTCCCTCACCCAACTCCCATACCACAAAGAGCTCTAGCAGCAGCTGAGCCATACAGGAGTCAGCAGGCAGCAGCAAGCCTTGGGATACCCTAGGCTTTTGAGGGAACAACCCCAGGCCCAATACTAATGGCTAACGTCCTCAGCAGCGTGGCCTCCCCCACATGTCTCCAGGTCCAGCATGGTTAGCAACCCAACCACAGATTGCTTTGTAGGTCTAAACAGTTAGTCCAAGGCCAGTCACAGTCAGTAGTTGACCTGGGCCTGCACTGGAGCCCCCCTCCCCGCAAGAGGCCCCAGAACCAACATACCTGGATGTCAGCTTCGGACCACAGCAGAGCACCACCCAATTAGTCCTGCAAGTGGCACACCCAAAGGGTGGTCTTAGCAAGCACCAGAGCCCACTGAGTGAATCGTGATCTGCAGAGTAAGAACCCTACACAGCAGTCCATAAGCTGTGGACATGGCCAAACCCCAGGCCAGTCATCCTGAGGATCACTCCCACCCACCAACATGCCAATAGCAATCAAGGCTCAACTATAACAGGAGGGCACATAAAACCCACACAAGGGACGCTCCTGCAGCCCCTGCACAGGTGACCAGGGAGACTACACCACTGGGTCTTACAGAACACCTATTACATAAGGCCACCCAGTGAAGCCTGGGAAACATAGTAGATCTACCTAATACGTAGAAACAAACACAGAGATTTCTAAAATGAGGAAACAAAGAAATACATCCCAAATGAAAGAATAAGAAAATTCTAGAAAAAGGACCTAATGAAATGGAGGCAAGCAAACTACCAGATACAGAGTTCAAAACAATGGTTATAAGGATGCTTAAATAAACTTAGTGAGAACTTCAAGAAACTTAGTGAGAACTTAAAAGACCTCTAGGACAACATCAAGCATAATAATATTCACATCATAGGGCTACCAGAAGGAGAACAGAGGGAGTAAGAGATTGAGAACATATTTGAAGAAATAATGACTGAAAACTTCCCTAACCTGGGGAAGGAAATAGACATATAAGTCCAAGAAGCAAGATGAACTCAAACAGGCTCACACCAAATCACATTATAATTAAAATGGCAAAGGTTAAAGACAAAGAGAGAATCCTAAAAGTAGCAAGAAAAAGGCAACTAGTAACTTATAAGGAAGCTCCCATTACACTGTCAGCTGATTTCTCAACAGAAACTTTGCAGGCAAGATGAGATTGGCACAAAATATTCAAAGTGATGAAAAGCAAGGATGTACAACCAAGACTATCTACCCAGCAAGGCTAGCATTTAGAATTGAAGAAGTGATAAAGAGCATCTCAGACAAAAAAAAAAAAAAAAAAAAAAAAAAAAAAAAAAAAAAAAAAAAAAAAAAAAAAAAAAAA
>PVJL010003005.1:0-32858 GCA_004026885.1 Lyroderma lyra | reverse complement strand
TGTTACCAAAGCAGTATTATAAGTAATGTTAAAGGGACTTCTTTAAGAGGAAGAAGGGTGTGGGGAAGAACATAAATATGAATAATAAAATTGAAAAAACTATATATCTATCAATAATCATTTTAAGTGTAAATAGATTAAATGCTCTAATAAGAAACCATAGGGTAGCTAAATGGATAAGAAAACAAGACCCATACATATGCTATCTACAAGAGATCCACTTCAGATCAAAAGACACACATAAACTGAAAGTAAATGGATGGAAAAAAATATTTAATGTAAATGGAAACAATAAAAGCTTGGGTGGCGATACTTATGTCAGACAAAATAGACTTTAAAACAAAGGCTATAGTAAGAGACAAAGTGGTGCATTACATAATGATAAAGGGATCAATCCAATAAGAGAATATAACCCTTGTAAATATTTATGCACCCAACATAGGAGCACCTAAATACATAAATAAATACTGACCAACATAAATGGAGAGATTGAGAGTAATACAATCATAGTAGGGAACTTTAACACACTATTAACAACAATGGACAGATTTTCCACACAGAAAATCAACAAGGAAACAGCAGTCCTAAATGACACACTAGACCAGATAAATTTAATTTATATTTTTAGAGTATTTTATCCCAAAGCAGCAGAACATACATTGTATATTTTCCAAGATAGATCATATGTTAGGCTATAACACAAGTCTCAATAAATTTAAGAAGATTGAAATCATATCAAGTGTCTTCTCTGACCAAAATGGTATAAAACTAGAAATCAATTATAAGAAAAACACTGAAAACACACTAACACATGGAGGCTAAATAACATGCTACTAACTAATGAATGAGTCAACAATGAGATCAGGAAAAAGTCAAAATAGACCTTGAGACAAATGACAATGAAAACACAATGAATACACAATGACCCAAAATCAATGGGACACAGAGAAAGCAGTCCTAAAAGGGAAATGTACAGCAATACAGGCCTACTTCAAGACACAAGAAAAATCTCAAAGAAGCAACCTAACCTTACACTTAAAAAAACAGCAAACAAAGCCTAAAGTGGATAGAAGGAAAGAAATAATAAATATCAGAGTGGAAATAAATGATATAGAGTATAAAAACATAAAAAAGATCAATGAAACCAAGGGTTGGTTCCTTGAAAAGATAAATAAAATTGATAAAACTTTAACCAGACTCATCAAGAAAAAGAAAAGGGAAGATCCAATTAATAAAATCAGAAATGGTGGAGTTCCCTGATGGTGTAGTGGCTTAAGGCTTCGGCACTGGCGCTGTCAGTGCTGCAGCCTGGGTTCGATTCCCAGTCAGGGAGCTACCCACATACCAAAAAAAAAGCAAAAGAAATGAAAGTAGAAAGATGATAACTGACATCACAGAAATATAAAGGATTATAAGAAAATATTACAAGCAATTATATGCCAACAAATTGGACAATCTGGAAGAAATGGATAAATTCATTGAAATATACAATCTTCCCAGACTGAATCAAGAAGAAAGAGAAAATCTGAACTGACCAATTACTACTAACAAAATTGAATCAGTAATGAAAAAATTCCCAACAAACAAAATTCCAAGCCAGATGGCTTCAGAGGTGAATTTTACCCAACATTCAAAAAAGAATTAACACCAATCCTTCTTAAATTATTCAAAAAGTTCAAAAGGAAGGAAAGCTCTCAAGCTCATTTTACAAGGCCATCATTACCCTGATTCCAAAATCAGACAAGTACATTACAAAAAAAAAAATTATAGGCTAATATTCCTGATGAACATAAATGCAAAAATCCTCAACAAAATATTAGCAAACTGAATTCAGCAATACATTAAAAAGATCATACACCATGATCAAGTGAGATTTATTCCTGGGATGCAAGGTTGGTTTAATATCCACAAATTAATTAATGTGACATGCCACATATACAAAATGAAAGATAAAAATCCTATGACACTAGGTGGTGAACACATAATGTGACACATAGATGATGCACTGTAGAATTGTACACCTGGAACCTATGTAATTCTTGTTAACCAATGTCACCCCAATATGTCTAACAATTTTTTAAAATCATATGGTCCTATCAATAAATGCAGAAAAATTGTTTGACAAAATCCAGCAACGATTTATGATAAAAACTCTCAGCAAAGTGGGCATAGAGACACACACCTTAACATAATAAAGGCCATATATAACAAGCCCACAGCTAACATATTCAATGGGGAAAAGCTAAAAGCATTCTCCTGAAGATCAGGAATAAGACAAGGATGCCCACTCTCACCACTTTTATTCAATATAATATTGGAAGTGCTAGCCATAACAAACAGATAAGAAAAATAAATAAAAGGCCTCCAAATGGGAAAGGAAGAAGTAAAACTATCATTATTTGCAGATGAAATCATTCTATAATAGAGAAAATCCTAAAGATTCCACCAAAATACTATTAGAACTGATAAATGAACTCAGTAAAATATCAAGATACAAAATTAATAATCAGAAATCAGTTTAATTGTATACACCAATAATGAACTGTCAGAAAGAGAAATTAAGAAAACAATCTCATTTACAACTGCATTAAAAAAAACCCTAGAAATAAATTAAACAATAATGTAAAAGACTTGTACTCAGAATTACAAGACACTGAGGAAAGAAATTGAAGAAGATACAAGTAAATGGAAGCATATATCATGCTCATGAATAGGAAGACTTAACATCATTAAAATGTCCATACTACCCAAAGCAATCTACATCTTTAATGCAATCCTTATCAAAATACAAATAGCATTTTTCACAGAACTAGAACAAATAATCTTAAAATTTATATGAAACCACAAAAGACCTGAACAGCCACAGCAATTTTGAAAAAAGAATAAAATTGGACTTATCACACTACCTGATATCAAACTATACTACAAGCTATAATAAATAAAACGGCATGGTATTGGCATAAAAATGGACACATAGATCAGTGGAACAGAATACAGAGCCCAGAAATAAATCCACCTCTAGGTGGTCATTTAATCTATGACAAATGAGGCAAGTATATACAGTGGGGTAAAGACAGTTTATTCAATAAATGATGTTGGGAAAACTGGGAAGATACATGCAAAAAAATGAAACTAGATCACCTTCTTATACCATATACCAGAACAAACTCAAAATGGATTAAAGACTTAAATGTAGGACCTGAAACCATAAAACTCCTAGAAGAAAACATAGGCAGTAAACTCTTTGACATTGTTCTTAGTAATAGATTTGTTTATCTATCTCCTCAGGAAAGAGAAACAAAAGAAAAAATAAACAAATGAGATTACATCAAATTAGAAGTTTTCCAATGCCCCTGAGTCACCACCGTCCCTCTGCCAGAGCTCAGGGTGAGTGGTCACAAGTAACTGAGTTGGTGCAGGCACTTTAAGAAGACATCTGGGTTTCCTGCAGCATTTTGTCCCACCCCACAGTGGAGATCCCCATGGATTTTCACTGCCAGATGTTGTGGGGCTCCTTTTCCCAGCACCAGTTTTCTGGGCTGAGGAGCCTGGTGTGGGGCTGGGGTCCCTTGCTCCTCAGTGGGGAACCTCTGTGGCTGAGATATCCCTCCCAATTTTCATCTGCCACATGGAGGTTTAGGGTCAGCCTCTTTTACATCTCTGCTCCTCCTACCAATCTTGACATGGCTTCTTCTTTATATCCTTAGTTATAAAACTTCTGCTCAGCTAGACTTCAGATGGTTCTCCTATAATTTAGTTGTAATATTAATGTGTTCACGAAACAAAACAGGCACAGTGCTTTACCTACTCTGCCATCTTGGATCTCTTGCTAAATATCCTTTAAGACCCAGAACAGCCCCACAACACAGAATTATCGAACCCAAATGTCAACAGTGCTGGGGTTGAGAAACCCAGCATTAAGGATGCCTCTAGCATCAAAGTTAAAAGTGGACTTTTTCTAAGTCTTCATCCATCTTGGTCCCTCAGCAACATTCAGCACTGTTGACTCTACTTCTCTCCATGTAAAGCTGACTTTTGTGACATTAGCCTCTCTTTCTTCATTCCCTTTACTGGCTCATCCCCTTCAAGGTGGCAATTAAATGTGGGGGTTACTCTAGATGGTGTCCTAGACCCTCTTTTCCTCTCACTCCACACTAACCCTAGGTGATGTCACCTACACCATTAACTTTAATCACTGTCTGCCCAAACCTCACCTTGGAGCTTCAGTTCTGCATATCCAACTTCCTGCTCCACAATTCCATCCAGATGTTTCCAAAGCCACTGGTACCCAACAGGCTGAACTTGCCCTCATGGCTTTCCACACCAGCCCCTTTCGGCATTCCCTATTCCAGTGACCAGCAAAACCAGTCTAGATATGCAAGCCAGAGCCTAGAAATCATCCTTAACTCCTCCCTTTTCCTTAAGCCTCACCAAGGCCTGAGACCTACCCTCAAAATATCTTTCTGATTTATCCACTTCTCCCATTCCCACTGCCACCAGTCTGCCCATGCCACTGCACCATCTTGTGCATTCGTTCCCTACCACCCTGTGCCCCCAGCAGCCAGAGGGACACAAATGTGATCACATCCCTCCTTTGCTGTCATTGGCCTCTGATTGGTCTGAGGATCAAGTCAAAACCCTTAACTTGCTGACATAGCCTAGTCCCCACCAGCTTTACCTCACTGCGGCAAAGGGGACCCTTGCCCCATATGACCTTGCAGGGGCCTTCCCACCTGCAATACTCTGTAATTCAGGCCCCTGGTCATTTATAGCCTTCAGACAATACAGTGAGTGACACATACCTGAAGGAACTGAGTGGCAAGCTCTGTTGCCACTTGGGGAAAAAGTGTTCCAGGCAAAGGAACAGGAAGTACAAAGACCCTTCTAGAATGAGACAAATTGACTGTCTCCCCACATACCTACTGGTGGTTTCTACTTTTTTGTTTTGGAGCTGCCAGTTCACAGTCTCTGCTCTTTGTCCTATTGGGTTTGTGGTCCTTTTATTTCTGATTTGTAAGAGTTGATTTCATACTAAGGATATTAGCCTTTATTTGTTATGTGTATTATATTTTAAAAATAGTTGGCCATTTGTATAGTTTTTTTTGTTTGTGGTAGTTTTTGCTATGGAGAAAATTTTTAATTTTTTACAGTCAAATTTATTATTTCTGAGCTTGGTTTCTCATCTGGAAAACACTTTCCATTGAGATTATTTTTAAAATTTTATTCTTACTTTGTTCTAATTCTTTTATAGTTTTATGTTTAACTTTGAAGCCTTTGATCCATCTATTGTTTCCTGTGCTTTAATGGGGTATCCAGTGAGTGACGATCCACATTTATATTTTTCAAAGTCTATTGGATCACCCATCTTTTCCTCTTAAATTTGAAATGCCCCAGTGGCAGGTATTAGGCTCAAACCTACTATACCCAATTTTGTAATGCTGAAACTGAGGCTGAGCAAACCCTTTCTGGTAGGTCTACACTTGTGGTCAACTCTGCCCAAAGGTGGAGCTAGAGGTAGATTTCGAGGCTGAAGGAGTAGGACACACATGACCCTGAGGCAGTGGTGATACTAAGGTGAGGGTGGCCAAGCCTTCCCACCACTTCATCAGTTCCACCCCAAAGTCATCCCAAATAACGCACCCTTGTTCCCCATCACTGCCCCAAAGCAAACCCCTCTTTCTCTTGCAATCAGATTGCTGCCCCAAAGATGTCTATAGAGAAATTCTGGAACTGATCTTACTTGAGTTCAGAAAGAGAGATTACAAGGCTTAAGGGGCCCCTCTCCCAGATCCAAGACCCAGCTGGATGACATCTGCACACCGCTCACCCACCCACAAAACTTCTCTGCAAAGCTCAGCTCACTCTGGGGTACTAACCCAAAGGTAGCATCCCAGCCCCTCACTCTCTGGTTCCGCCTCCCTGCCACCACAACCAGGAAGAAGGACTCAGGCCTGGAGGCAGAGTCCCCTGGTGCCAGGGACTGGCCCCAAGGGGCTGGGAATCTAGCCCCCTCTCTGAGGCCACCAGGCATCTTCAGCTGTGACTGGTGCCACCAGAATTCTTTGTGCAGCTCCACCACAGGGTCATGTGGCGTGGCAGCTCTGTCATCTGAGGAAATGGCTGCTGCTCACAAGGGAGGGATTCCACTGCTGTGTGGGTCTCCAAGGACAGACTTAGAGCTGGTAGGTAAAAGCACAGGGGGCCCTGGCCATCGCCAGCAGCTGTCTTGGAAGGTAGTGAGTCCTCTCAAGGATTTCCCCTCAGGTATTAAGGTAACTCACCACTCTTCTCCCATGTCCCTCAAGTGTCACTTTATGAGTGAGGGTGTCCACAATTACCTTATCTAAAACTGCAAGCCTCCCATGCCATCTCTCTTCCTTGCTCTACTTCCTCAATGCCATCTCTCTTCCTTGCTCTACATCCTTAGTTAGCACTTATCATCATATATTTCATAAATTTATCTTGTTAATTATCTGTCTCCCATGACTAGCATATAGCTCCACAAGGGCAGGGATTTTTATCTGTGTTGTTCATTACTAAATCCCTTCTGTCTAAAATAATGTCTGGCACATAGTACGTGCTCAATAAAGATGTGTTGAACACATTCTTCCAAACTATCTTCAGAGAAACCATTATTTTTATCCTCATTTCACAGCTACAGAAACATAACCATACAAACATGAAACAAGTGGCCTTAGCAGCAGCCCTGGGTTTCCAGTCCCAGGCATTCTCCGTCCAGGGCCTGTGCCCTTAACTCCACACTGTATTGCAGTTACAAAATGCTATTGTGGCATTGTCGGTAATAGAAGCCTGGAAACAACCAAATTTCCCATCAGTAGGAGAGTGATTAAATAAATTACAGGGCTAGGTATCCTGTATTAGTATATAAAAGCAAACTGTAAATGAATTAAGTGGATCTATATGTGCTTATTTAGAAAATCTCCCAGATACTATTGAGTGAAAATAGCAAGATGCAGAACAGTGTGTTGCACATGCTTACATATATGAAATAAACAAGAATTCATGTACACATAGGTTAAATGTGCAAAGAACTGGGGGGTCTCTAGTGGGAGGAACTTTGCATTTCATTTTCTATTGTTAGAATTTTAAATCATGCTCATGATTTACTTTTTTTCATCAATGTAAACCTTCCACATAGTTTGAAACTCAGAAAAAGCCACAGAGCTTATACAAAACTAACATCCCCTTTCGCACCCTCCTTTACTCCAGATCTCTGCCTAAAGGCAGTGGATTGAGCCCTTTCAGCTGTTCCTTCTGTTTGTCATTCTCCTTCTAAGTCAGCATTTCTCGAACTTTAAGGAGCATGTGAATCACCTGCATATACACCTGCGACACAGAGACGATGTATTGCAGAATCGTACACCTGGGACCTGTGTAATTTTTTGCTGATCAATGTCACCCCAATAAATTTAACAATAAAATCTGAAAAAAATCCTGTCAGTGTTCCAGAAAGGAAGATTAGGAAAGCAGATGTACATTTTTCTATATTTTTGTGTCTTTCAAAAATGAATAACAATAGGAAACTTTTATACTTTAATGTAATCCTTTATTTTAATAAAATGTACCACCTTAACTGTATTTACTTAAAAATATAAATACTGTAATTATTGCAAAATTGTTATTCAGTGTGAAACTGTTTCTTTTTTCTTTTTTTTTTTTTTTTTTGCTTTTTTGGTATGTGGGTAGCTCCCTGGCTGGGAATCAAACCCAGGCCGCAGCGCTGACAGCACTGAAGCCTTAGCCACTAAACCACCAGGGAACTCCCAGTGTGAAACTGTTTCAAGGACTTTTCTCCATTTACAAGACTTTTTAATATGTTTTCCTGGGGCTTGTACTATCAATAACAAAGATACTTTGTATGACACATTCTGTAACATTTTGTAATAAATTTTTTATGTCATCAATGCCTTTAGATTCTAATTTATCTATACTTAAAATCTAATTGATGCCACTTAGTATATTTTGAGTACTTTTTGCTAAAATCCAATATAATAGTAAATTTAATACCATATAACAAAAATTTACAATAAAAATGTCATTTATATATGCAGCTCAAAATCTTATTATTAAATTCATAGTCAAAATTAACAGCTTTTTATTTTTTGTGGCTTTTTGACACATTTTGAAAAAAACCTTGAGGTCAATTAATGCAGTGAAAGGGTTAAAATACAGGTTCTGATTCAGCTGGTCTAGGATGGGGTCAAGATTCTGCATTTCTAATCAGCTCCCAGGTGATGCTGATGCTGCAGGGTCACTCTTTAAATGGTAAAATTCTAAATAATATGCTAATATAGCTATTTCTTGATTTTTCTGTTTTTCATCTCACTTTGAAATATGAAAAATGAAAATTTAGTTCTCTTGTACCCTTGCCCCCTCTCCCACATGCATACATCCTGTCTTCATCCTCCCAATGTAATTAATTATGTACCCTTTATGGCTAGAATAGTTTTTAGCATTATATTATTATGCTTCTATATGCATATTAGTCACAATTCAGCCACATAGTATACTATAATTACATTGCCTTTCTTGTGCAACTTTTTGTTTTCCCTGGAGTTCATGATTGCTTCATTTTTTTTTCATTTTACCTTCAGTGATGATGCATTATCAATAAACCCTCCTGACAAAGCTGAAAATCTCTCCTTGGTACATTCAAACACATCATATAAGCTACATCTTGGGGCCTCTGTCATCTTGGTCCAGTATGGATTGGTTATTCTATATATTTCCTCAATTAAAAAGACCAAACATCAGACTGGTAAACATTTTGTGGCAGGGAGCAGAGACGGGGGTTCAGAGCCTCAGCTATGAATTAGGCCTTCATAACTACTAACTATCCTATTGTCCCTCTTCCTTTTAGTAATACCGACATCTACCCCAGTTTTATGCCTTTGGCTGTGCAAAGAGAAACTGAATTTCCCAGTCTCCCTTGCAGCTAGGAGACCAACTACTTGTTGACAGAATACAAGTAGAAGTGAGGAATGCCACTTGTACATCACTCCACCTTTCCCCCTCCTAGAGGACTAAAATGTGAATATGGTGCTCCTAAGCCAGCATCACCAAGAAGACCACCTACCCCCAGACTATTACCTGAAGAGAAATAACAGTCCACCTTGTGATAAAGAAAACTTGGACCAAGCCTGGTTGGAGACAACCTTTTCCACGCGTTATAATTCACAAGCTGCTTCTGGGAAGACACAGGCATTCTTGACAAAATGCTTAAGCAGGCCGACCAGACATGCCATTTTAAATGGGACAGAAAAAACCACTACTGTCCCATTTAAAACGATACGTATGTCACCCTGCCGACATCTTGAATTTAGTTAGCCCAGTGAGACTAGGCTGACCATGTGTAATGCTTTAAGCGGGACAGTGTGGTCAGTCTGGGTTTAAGCAACATTCTGATAAACTTTAATTCAAGTAAGACCTCTTCTAGGGAACAAGATACCCATCCGCTCAGTTGTCAGTTATCAGGGTGCAAACAACCTGGAATCAGAAATTATTTTTTCTTGTGTCTGGCCAAATAAAGTGTATCTAACCATCCTCTTTCTCAGAAAAGGGAAAGTTGTCTTTGAACCAACCTGCTCATACCCTCTTTCTTGTGGCAAACTGAAATAAAACTTGGGTATATGCTCCTAGTTAATTTGTCAGAAGACTTACTTGAAACACTGGAATGTGGGGCCTCTTTGTCACATTGTAGCAGCTGGCTGGATCCTAACTGATAAAGAGAGAAGGGCCGTCTCCCACCCACTGGGCAGAGAATCCCCTGTAGGTGGCACCTTTCCCTCTGGGGATCTGCAGGCCCCTCCTGTGCTGCTCAGCATGAGCCTGCCTAGATGTGCTGAATCTGAATTTGAAATGGGAACTAGTTTTATTCTTTGTGTTTCCCACTCGGACTATGAGCAAGTTAGGTCCAACCCCAGTGATCGTTCTGGTCTTTAGTGAAGGACCTTGGCAAACACCAGCCATGCTCAAATGCGCCAAAGGGGAAGGTGTTTTGTACAAGCATCGCAGACCCTGGGGAGAGAAGCAGGCCAGCTGCTGCGTGCCAGGCATTCTACACGCTCTGCTCATACAATTCTCCCAGCGAGCCCGCAGGTGTGTAGCCTGCCTACTATCCAAGGGAGTAAAAGGAAATAAAGAAAATAAAACAAGGGAGGGGCCCAGCATGGACCAAGAATGACAATATGTGTGAACTGAAAAGAAGGATTATCTCAGCCTTCTGTGCACCTAAGCCCAAATGGAAAATAAGAGGGTTTAGGGGAGCGCAGAGGGGGACTCAAGCCAGGCCTGCCCCACCGTGAAGCGGTGCTCTGGAAGCTCCTCATCTGGCCTGGGACTGGAGTCTGCTGGGCCGTGGCCTGGAGTGCTCTGGGGCCTAGGTAGTCAGGATGGGTGAGGCCTGGCAGTCACCGTTCTCCGTGTCCTGGTTCCTGGCTTCTGGAGGGCCACACTGCTAGGCCAGGAACCCAGCAGACAGCCCCTGTGGATGGTCCAAGCATTCCCAACCAGCCAGGTTTGGACCCTGGGTTTACCAAGATTCTTTGGGAAGCTGGGCCTCTCCAAGGTCAAGCTATGTCAGGCCTCTTCTTTTTTTGGAGGCTCATTGTGCTCTGGAAGCATTAAGAAATGCTGCAAACAGCGTTATGAGGACTGCTGTGTATCTTAAATGTTTATGCTTGCCTAATTAACACTTTTAACCCATACAAATACAGTGCAAAACAGTTGTTCTATTCACAAGATAATTACAGGGACTCATGAAAGGACATCAGCTCAGGGACAGGGGTGAGGAGAGGACGTGGTCTGCAATGGGATGCGCTCTTCATGCCCCGCGAATGTTCTTGGTTTCAATCCTGTCAGAGAAATTGTCAGAATTTATAACTGAATATGTGAGTATAATATAGAAATAATATCCGAAGTTTATATTTAAGTCTCTTCAGGAACGTGAGGCCTGAGCCAGATTCTTGCCATGCCTGAGCCCAGAAGGATGACCAGGCTGAGGCTGACCCTGAGTGGTGGTCAGAAGAAACGTCCCCCAGGCCGAAAAATCCCAGACCCAAGAGCCACAGGCCTGACTGCAGCCCCCCAGATCTGGTGGTGCTGCTCTGCTGGCCCACCTCTGACTCAAAGGTCTGGTACAGGGGCCAGGAGGGTCTGCCATCTCTTTTGAGGGAGGGGACAGGGGAAGAATGGCTGCTCTAAGATGCTAGGGACAGAGTGTGGGACTGCCTGGTCACTCCAATCTTCCCTTCCCAGGCTGGAATCAGAAGCGGGGAGGGGTGAGAGAAGGAAAGGGGGAGTGTCTGGCTCTTGCAAACTGGGTCTGAGCCTTCACTCACGACCCCCAAGCCAAGAGCCAGACCCAGCCACCTAAACAAGAGACAGACAGAGCTTCACAGTCACTGAGAATTAAAACCTATTGATTTTCCCCATTAGCTAGAGAATGCCATCAGAGTACATTAAAACCAGGCAAAGCATCAGCATCATGAATAATTAACATCCACAAATGACAACCCCATGGGGCCCAGGGGAGGCAGGAAGGGGTGACTGGAGGCCCAGGACACCCTGACCCTTTCTCACTCCCACCCCAGGGAACCACAGCCTGGCCTGCCCTCCCTCCCCTCCGCCTCCTCCTCCCCTAATCTCCACTCTTCCTCTTGTCCCCTGTACTCTTCCTCAAAGAAACTCTGAGTCTCCAAGACACAAGACCTTGGCTGCCTTGGAGCCAGGAAGACAGAGCACCAAGATGCGAGTCAGGAGTGCCCAGCTCTGCTGTGTGTCCCTGTGTGACCTCAGGGAAGTCCACACTTTCTGGGTTTATATGTTGGATTAGCTGGCCTCTAGCAAAGTCTCTAGGTCTATGGTTCCAGAGAGGGACAGTGACTGGCCCAAAGAACACAGCAAGTCTGTAGCAGAGCCCACACTGGAACCTGGGGTCCCCCACCTCTACCCAGCCCAGCCTATGAGGTACCTTTGTGCGAATCAGAAAAACACTCACCCCCTTTGGATAGACTAATTCGAATAAGGCCCCCCGTGGATGGACTGAATAGACAAAGGTGCCCCCTCCCACTCAACGCTGTCATAGTTCTAAAGGTACAAGCCTTGGCGGAGCAGAGGTATGAGCAGGGTGGGTATCAGCCCCCACCCGCCATCTGCCTGGGCACCCCAGGCCATGTGCACAGCCTGAACAACTGTATGTGGGGTTGTGCCCCCGTCCCCACCTTTTCTTGGCCAAGGAGGCCCAGACCTGTCCTTCCATCCAGTGCAATTCAGTTCAACAAATATAGATGTTTCCTTCCAAGCCTCTCGGACACCCACCCACCTCTTCAGCCCCTCCGCTGACCCAGGTTCCCTCCTCCATCCTCCTGCCACCCATCCTTGCTCACCGGAGTCCCAGAGGGTCAACTCTGGAATGAACACCTCCTGCAGCTCTGAGCAGGTCACCTCCGTCTTCTCCCTGCCTTGCCGAGCCCCACCCATCCTTCCATGCCTCTGGGCCTTTGCATATACTCTGTTCTCTCTGCTGGAGACGTCCCACCTCTTGAGTCTCCTGGCAAACTCTACTTACTCTCAGACTCAGCAGGAGGACTGTCTCCTTGGCTCCTCCCCTCACCCCCAAAGGGGCAGCGGGTTCTCACCTCAGGCTCTTGCACCTGATCCCTCTACCTGGACTGTTCTCCCTCCAGGTCTGCCAGCTCCTCCTCCTCCTGCAGGTCACAGCTCCAATGCGACCTCCTCCCGGAGTCTTCCCTGAACACCCTATCAAACCACTTCCCCATCATCAGCACCTCTCACATCCCCCTTTTATTCTTTCATAGCACTTTTCACAGCCTGAATTTATTTTCCTTTGTTTACTGATGCTTCCAGGCCACTGTGAATGGTTGTGCATGTTGTACAGAGGAGGTGAGTGGGGCTGAAACCCAGCCTACAGTTCACACTACAAGCTGGTGAGGGGGAATAGGGGTGCGGGAGGGTGTGGGGTGCGGGGAGATGCCCCTAAGCACCTGCTGCTGATTCACACTAGGGCACCACACAGGTGGGCTGCAGTCCCATTGGCCTCCTGCCATGACATGCAAGCCCATAAGGCAGGAATAGTGTCTGCCCTCTTCATTGCCAGGTGCCTGGCACACAGCAGGTGCTCAATAAACATTTTCAAGCAAAAAAATTCTACTCGGATTCCCCGACTCCCACCCTCTTCCCACCCCACACTCCTCAATAGAATCGACAGCTGCGTGCAGTGCATCTCTGGGTCCCACGGGGGCTGCATGCGGTTCACCTGGGTGGGTCCCTCAGGAAGCCAGGGATGGGACTGGACCTAGAGTCCGCGATGCTATTTGTTAAGGGAATGGTGGGGGCGGTGTGGGAGAGGGAACCCAGGGAGCTGAAGGAGGGGTCTGTGAGTGCAGGAGTCCTGGGGATGCCCCTGGAGCTCAGAGATTCCTGCCCATCCCAGGGGCGCTGTCCTGAAGCCCCAGTCTCAGCCGCCTCCCTGGAGTGCGTGTGGGGGGTTTAGGTGACCAGGTCACTAACCAACATTCAGGTGCCGAGTGCTGCACAGAGACTTATGGGCAGAAGGTGGCATCTGAGGGTCCTACAGAGGCAGGCCAGGGCCAGGTTGGGGTGGCACCGAGGCACCGCCCTTCCCTCTGCTTCCAGCGGCCACAGGCTCTCTGCGCCCGCCGCCCAGCTCTGGCAGGGAAGGAGTTAAGCTCCCAGCTTCTCAGCGTGAGTGTGGAGCTATTAATACCCACAGGCAAGCCGGCCTGCCAGAGCGGCTACTGTAGTCGGAGGAGAAGGAGCGGAGGGAGCGAGCTCCAGTCTCTCCTCCGGAGCTGCAGCTGGGACACCAGGGGCCAGAACTTTTCTTGGGGACAGCGTGGGCACGGTGCCAGCCTCGCCTGGTCCTCGCCCACCCTTCAGCTCCAGGTCCTACCCCCTCCTTTCTAGAGGCCAGCCAGGCCACCCACCCCACCAGGGGAGAACAAACTTTCTTAGGGAAACCACCTCCACTGCCCGTGCTGGCTGGACAGGAAGGAGCAGACGCCTGGACAGATGGACAGATGAACAGTTGGACGGGGTACCTGAGAGCCAGTCCTCCCAGTCTCACCTCTGACAAGCAGCAGCAAAGTGGACAGCCAAGGGGCCCAGGGCTCCACAAGGGACAGTGAGGGGCCCTCCGGGACCTTTGTCCACCAGCGAGCCCCCTCTGAGTCCAGGCGGCTGGAACCCGCTTCCCGAGGCCTGGCCCCGGGGCTGGAGGTCTGTGACTTAGAACAGGGTCCCCATCAGAGAGAGCCTCAGGCTCTTCCACCCACCGAGGCGACGGGTAATCTGAGTGAAAAGACACAGGTGGCAGGTGGGCAGGCACGGGGCCCTGAGGCCAACAGGCTGCTGACCCTGGAGCATTCTGACCTGGGGACCCCTGCCCAGACTGGGGACGATGCCTTGGAGGCCACCACCAGTCACCCCTGCCCTGTCCTGGAGCTGCCTCCGGCGTGGCCCCTGGGCTGTGGATCGGAGGATGTGCCAGCCTTCTGCTTCGTCTGCTTCCACAGGGAGGAAGAGGAGCAGCTGCTGGAAGAGGTCTCACTGCAGAGGTCAGTGCCCGGGGTGGGTAGCGGGCGGGCAGGACGAGGGCGCAGGGTTCAGACCTGGGGCCCCTTGGGGCATGGCAGACCTGCCTCTGAATCTCTCGGTCTGCGGCTTACCGTCCACCGCCACCTCCCTGCACCAGACTCAGATCTCTCACCTGGTTGTGACCACAGTCTCTTCCCTGTCTCTCCCACCTTGGTCCCACTGTGACTTTTCTGTCCTCTCCCACTATTGTCATGTCCCCCCTGCTCAGAGCCCTCATGGTTCACAACTTCCACAAGATGAAGTCGACACTCAGCTGGGCATCCAAGGCCTGTGTGATTGGACTGACCCCACCCATCTCATCTCACTCTGCTCCCCTATAGTCACCCTCAATGAAACTCTGCCCAGATGTCCCGTCCCCAGCTACCCTCCATCCAGACCAAGCGGCAATGCCGCCTCCTCTGAGAAGTCCTCCAAGAAGTCCTCTGGGAAGTCCCTGCCCCACCCCAAGCTGAGAGCTACCTTTCCCTGCTGCCCTGAACTGATACCTGATAGTGTTGAGTCTTTGCTGAATTAGTAAGTGAAGATGTCTGTGTTCATACGTGCCTGTGTGTGTGCGCGGTGTGAAATGAAGGGAGGGGGGTGGGCAGTGAAGGTGTGTGTGACTGTGTGATTGTGAGTATGCTCACATGTTCCAGGCGGCAGGTGTGAGTTCTGTGTGGGAGAGAGGTTGTACACTGTGCCAGGTGGGGGTAATGCCCTAGGGACCATCGTCCCTTCTGCCAGCTCTCCCCACCCCCGCCTTCAGGGAAACCCAGGCTCCAGCCAAGTGCATTACCCAAGCTGTGACCATAGGCTCTCGAAATGGATGGAAAACCTGCAAGGGAGACAGGGGTCACCTCTGCTCTGGCCCAGCCGGCCCACGCCTCCGTCACCACCTGAGTCAGCACTGCCTTGGGCAGGCAGAAGGGCAGGCTCAGGGCCAACCCAGGTGCCCCCTCCAGGCCCCTTCCAGGAGGTGGGGGTGGGGGTTGTGGAGGCTCCTGCAGCCTGGGCCAGCTGCTTCTCTGCACATCTGTCTGTTAGACCCCAGGTCTATAATTTTCCCTTTGTGGGTCTCATCTGTGAAATGGGAGGTGCTCCTGCCACAGCTGTGAGTTCGTCATCCAGCAAACAGTGATTGAACACCCACAGAGGGCCAGGGCCTGAGCTGGGGGCTGGGACCCCGGCCCCAGCCCTCACAGGGTCACAGCCTGCTGAGAGAGATAGACAAGCAAACAGATCAGTTTGACAGAGAGACGGGCGCCTTGATGGGCGTGGGTGCCCTGTGCTCAGGGAGTCAGGGAAAGACTGACCATCTCTGTCCAAGGAGCCCTGCATTCCTGTCTTATAGTCTGAACCAAGTTAGGAGACTCAGTGAGACAGATCATGGATTGAACTTCAAAGCAATGGCCTCCTCTTAGTGTTTTTATAGTAGGAGCTCAAATGCTTGTTGAGTGCATAACCGAGTATGATGTGGGGAGACAGGACATCAGAATCATCTGAGTTGATTGTTAAAAAATACACACACCTAGGCCTCGCCCTGGAGACTTTGTGGCCTCAGGTCTTGTGGGGGATGGATATGTCATTTTAATCACCCCCTGGGAGAGCAACCTGAGCAAACCAGCATTTGGAAAAACCCAGAATGAGATAGACACATGCCTTAGGGTCATGCAACCATGAGATCCTGCCCTCCCTCATCTCCCCCACCTCCCATCTCCACCCCCTGCCCTGGCAGAAGCCAATCTCTCCAGCTGGTGGGCACTGGCCCTTTAAGGCCTGTGGAGGGGACACCGCCAGGCTGGGCAGAGGCAGTGACCACAGGTGCCAGGTGGTGAAGCTAAAAATACTGAGTGATGTGGACACCCAGGCTGCGGGAGCCAGGCAGTGCTGGCTGGGAGGGGGGAAGGGAGGCTCTGGAATGCCTCTGTCCTACTGGAGGAGGGGCAGTGGGCAGTGAGGTTTGGTGGGTCACCTTGGGGACAGAGGAGCCTCCCCCTACTCTCTCCTTTCAGCCTCTCTCCAGCCTCTGGAAATCTCCAGGATTCATTCCTAGGAGCCGCTGCCATATTAGAAGCCTTGGGGCATGCTGATTCTGCAGAGTCCTGCTTCTCTGTGACTGGGGAAGTCGCCTTCTCCTCTTGGGGGCCTCTGTAAAATTAAGGAGTTGGACTTTCTCAGGCACTTTAAGGGCAGAGAGGCAATGAGGGGTACAGGTGACCAGTTCACTTATGTGTGGATTCAGCAAACTTTCCCTGAGGCCTCCTGAGGGCTGGATGTTGAAGCCACAGAGATGACATGAATGGGCACTTCCCTGGAGGAGCCCAGTGAGGACCAGAGAGCACACGGGAGCAGTTACATGCAGTGCAGTGTGCTGTGCTAGAGGCGATGAGCTAGCTGTTAACAAATAAGCCTGGAGTCACAGTGGCTTGACCCAGTGGAGCCTAGATCCTGCGTATGCAAAGCCTAGGAAGGTTGGGGTGGGGGGAGACTCTACCCCCGTCCATCTTTTGGGGACCCAGGCTTCTCCCACCTCGTGACTCTGCAAGCCACTGGCAGATGAAGAAAGAAAACAGGAATCACATGTGAGGTTTTATGAGCCAAAGCTGGAAGTGGCCCACTTCACCTCTGCACACACTCATTGGCCAGAACAGCTAATTGCAAGAGAACCTGGGAAATGAAGTCCTGGCGTGACGACCTCATAGGGTTTTTGTGAAAATAAAACATTTGGTATACGTGAATGCACCTGGCACACGATAGGTGTCCCGTGTATTCATTCATTTTATCCATTCGTCCCACAGATTCCACCGAGCACGCTCAGTGAGCTTGCATTAGAAACTGGACAGTAAACATACCACCCCTGCTCTCATGAGGCTTACATTAAACGGCAAAGCCAAACAAAGCACAGGGAAACAAATAAATGAATATGATCATCCCTGCTCAAATCCCACTGTTGAGGACATAACCAGAGGGATGGTGGGGGAGGCACCCACTTTGCATAAGGTGAACAGGTGAAGTAGGAACACTTCATCTGAAACCTAAAGCAGCAGCAGCTAAGCAGAATGGAAGCAGGAGCACCCAGGAAGAGCAGAGTGTGCAAAGGCCCAGAGGCAGGTTGGAGTGCGGTGAGTGCAGGGAAATAACAGGGCAGCATGGCTAGAGCAGAGCGAACGGTGGGGAGCGTGACCCAGTGTGATGGGGAGAGACAGGGAGGGACCAGATGCCATATGCTTTGTGGGCCAGAGGAAGAGAATGGACTTTTCTCTGGATGGGACTGGGAAGCCTTTGGAAACTTTTAAGTGCGGGGAAATGATATAATGATTGACACTTTAAACAGTCCCTCCAGTGGCTCTGAGGAGAATCCATTGCAGCCACAGTGGGCCCAGGAAACCAGTGTGGAGGTCATGGTGATGATCAAGGGGGTATGACAGTGGCCTGGACCAAGGCAGGCCTTGGACATAGAGGGTGTAGATACCTTGGAGGTATATTTAGGAGACAGGATTTGCTGATGGGTTAGAGAAAGAAGTGGGTAGAGGACAAATCTGGTGGTTCTGGGTTGGGTAGGTGTGTGGATGATGGGAAGGCTCAGCAGAGGGAGGAGCTATGATGAGAAACTCAAGGATTCTGCCATGGATATTTTCAACTTGAAAGCATGTGAAACGTCTAAAAGAAGATGTCAAGTAAGGACCTTGATAGTAAGAGTCTGGAGCTCAAAGGGGAAGCCAGTCCTTTGGCCAGTGATGGACTATCAGAGACATCAACATAAAGATGGCACTGAAAGCCATGCGGTCACACTGGAGACAGAGGGGAGAGGAGGCCCAGGATCGAGCACTTAGGAGCTCCACAATTTTGAGGTCATGTGAAGGAGAAGCCAATGAGGGTGGAAGAGAAGGAGCAGCTGGCCAAGCAGGTGGAAAGCCAGGGGTGTGGTCAGTCATGGAAAACAAGTGCAGAGCGTCTTAAGGAGGAGACAGGGAGTGGACAACTGACCTCAAAGATGCTAAACAATCAAGGAAAACAAGGATGGATTTAGAGACACAGAAGTCAACATTTCCGTATCCAAATGAGACGAAAGCTGGTTAAAGATGATGAATTGAATACACACATTTAACTTCTGTGTCCTGAAACCCTATTAAAAGGAAATTAGTGGATATTTTAAGTAGGCTGACCAGACATCACGTTTTAAATGGGACAGAAGACAACAGTACAGTCCCGTTTCAAACGGTACACATTTACCGACACCCTGAACTTAGCCCAGTGAGTCTTAGCTGAACAGACGCCCCATTTTCAACGGGACAGCACCGCTGTTCTCTGTCCTAATGGGACGTCTGGTCAGCTCGGGCTTAAGGTACGGACAGCAGACCCCCTTACCTGTGGTTTCACTTTCCGAGGTGTCAGTTACCTGCAGTCAACCTTGGTCTGAGTTTTTTTTAATCCAGGAAAAAACAATTCATAAGTTTTAAACGGCACCGTTCTGAGTAGCATGATAAAGTCTCACACGCACCCCACATCACAGGGCTTGTGTTCAAGTAACCCTTAGCGGGGGAATATTATTAAGGAACCGGTTGCTTAATAATAGCCCCAAAGTGCAAGGGCAGTGATGCTGGTGATTCAGATGTGCCACAGAGAAGCTGTAAAGTTCTTTAAGTGAAAAGGTAAAAAGTTCTCAACTTAAGAAAAGAAAAAAGAAAACTTACATTGAGTTTACTAAGATCTAAAACAGTGGTTCTCAACCTTCCTAATGCCACGGCCCTTTAACACAGTTCCTCATGCTGTGGTGACCTCCATAAAGTTATTGTCGTTGCTACTTTGTAACTGTAATGTTGCTACTGTTATGAATCGTAATGTAAATATCTGATGTGTTTTCCGATGGTCTTAGGCGACCCCTGTGAAAGGGTCATTCGGCCCCCAAAGGGGTCACGACCCACAAGTTGAGAACCGCATAGATTCTATGGGAAGAACAAATCCTCCGTTTGTGAGACTGTGAAGAAGGAAAATAAATTTGTGATAGTTTTGCTACTGCTCCTCAAACTACGGACGTTACTGGCACACTGTGTGAGGAGTGCTTAGCGAATTTGGAATAGGCGTTAAGCGTGTGGGTGGAAACACGAAGAGAAAGCGGTCCGTTTGGTAGCAGTGGTTGTGCCAGAAAGCATTAAGCTTAAAGACATCAGCAAGGGGTCCCCGAAACAAGCGATGACATCGAGCCATTTACTGCAAGTAAGGGATGTCACACAGACTCAGGGATAGGTTTGGACTGAAACATATAAAAATTACTGGAGAGAAAGAGGCCATATTTATATAAATTTTGTTACAGTACATTGTTGTAACTATTTTATTATCAGTTATTGTGTGTGATTGTCTTACTGTGCCTAATTTGTAAATCATCCCGGCCGTGCATGTACAGGAACAAATAGACTGTGTAGGGTTCACTACGATCCGCAGTTTCAAGCACCCACTGGGGGGCTTGGATCATGTGCCCCACAGATGCACTGCTGCCCTGACAAACACCACGAGTTAGTTACTTCAAACCAATTTGTCATCTTACAGATTATACATCAGAAGTCCAACACAGGTCTCCCTGGGTTAAAATCAAGGTGTTGGTGGGGCTCCTCTGGGAAGCGCTTCCTGGAAGAACTTTCTGGAAGCTCTAGGGGAGAATCCATCCCCTTGCCTTTTCCAGAGGAACCCGCCTCCAGCAAGGTGGCCTCTCCCCGGCCCTCCTTCTCTCATCACCTCTGTCTCGACCACAGCTTCAGGGGATGAGACCAGGCTCACCCGACCGAGCGGGCTGGGGTCCAGCTCAAGGCGCTTACCCTTAACCACACCTGCAAAGTCAGGCTCTGGGGATTAGGGCACGGGCACTTGGGGGCCATTACTCACAGTATGAATCAGCAAGAATTAGTGAGTGAAAAGGAGACAACAGGAAAAAGTGTTGAACCTGGAAGGCAGGTAAAGGTGTGGTAAGTGAACTCTAAACTGGGAGTGACAAAAGCCAGGGGCCACCAGACTTTACCCCCACAAAACCCCACAAAGGCACCAGTCTTAATGGACTAAGTACCCCTGGAAACGAGAGTAAAGCTGGGGCCCAAAACAGGAGGATTGGCCCAAGAGGGGCTTTAATTCTCAGATTTTCTCCGCTCCGCACAGCGGGGCCCCTCCGCCATCCGCCTTCTCCGGGGAAAACTGGGTGTCCGAGCCAAGGACAGAGCATGATGTCGGGAGTCGCATGCCTGACCAGAAGGCTTATTCGACTGCTCCGCCCTGACTGCGGGGAGCCCTGCCCCTGGCCCCCGTCCCCAGGGCCTCTTCCCCATCCTGACTCCCAGAACAGTGAAGTCAGGACTAAAATCTCCAGGCGGGACAAGCTGGAGCTTATTCCCTCCGGAATAGATCAAGGATGGATATCTTGTTACCGTCATCTCCTTCCTGTTGTTTTAATTTTCTTCTCCCTGCATAGTTTCTGTTTCTTCCAAATTGCTTTTATTTCCTGTTCTCTTTTGTCTTAGAGTCCAACTCGCCAAGCAAAGAATCCCTAACTAGGTTGTCATCAGAGGTTTCCCAATGAAACCACCCAACTCAAACTCTGTATGGAACCCCAAAGCCAGCGGCCCTCCCACTCCAACGCAGGGCTACTCAGCAGCCTGCCTTCATCAATTGTTTTTCATATTCTTCAATCCAGGTAGGAGTATAGTGAAATGCAGGTGCTCGGTTTAGTGAGCTCTGACAAATGTATACATATGTGTAACCCACACGTCACCCAAGAGAGAGAACATTTCCATGTCCCCATCTCTTGCCGTAGTCAAACACCTCCCCCAGCACACACACACACACACACACACACACACACACACATGCGCATGTGCACATGCATGCACACGCACACACACAGGTACACACACATGCACACGCACACACATGCAAGCACGCATGCACGCACGCGCACACACACGCATGCACATGCACGCATGCCCGCATGCAGGCGCACACACGCACACACACACACAGGCATTGCTATTCTAGTCTATGGGCTCTTTAAATCACTTAAATATGAACAGTTAATCAGGGATCACCAACATTTAAGAAAAACTTATAAGAGGCAGAACAAATAAAAACAGAAAAACAGAATTTGGAAGAAATAATATGCAGGGAAAAGAAAACTTAAAAACAAAACTATTATTACTGTATTTGGATTTAGGAAAATATATTGCACCTATGAAATAAAACAAGTGGTATTTTGAAAAAAACGTTTAAGAGTGAACAAAACAGAGAAGTTCTTAGACATTAAGAACATCATAGCAGGAGCTCCCTGGTGGTGTAGTAGCTAAGGCTTCGGTGCTGTCAACGCTGAAGCCTGGGTTCGATTCCCAGCCAGGGAACTACCCATATATAAAAAACAAAAAATAAATAAAAAAGAATATCATAGCAGAAACAAAAACTTATTTTAAAAGGGTCAGCAATACTTACCTGGCAGGGGAGATACCACGATCACGAAGGGCAGGCTTATCCATCGCACTCCGGATGTGCCGACCCCTGTGATTTCCCCAAATGTGGGAACCTCGACGGCATAATATGTGGTAGCGGGGGACTGTGTTTGCACTCCCCCCTGAAAAAAAAAAAGAAAAAAGAAAAGGGGTCAGCAAACTGTGGCCTGCAGACCCAATCCAGCCTCAGCTGCATTTTCAAGCTCTGTAGGAACACACCTACACCCATTCAGTTATGTACTGTCTGTGGCTACTTCCACAGTGCCAGAGTTGAACAGCTGTGCCAGAGGCCACATGGCCCACAAAGACTCAAATCCAGTAGACTCTCAGTTAACCGGCACCCGTGGGTGTGGTTGGTGCCAAATAAATGTAAGGAGACTCTCCATGAGTTCCAGGTAACAGAGAGCCTACCCTCTTTACCAGTAGGCCCTTCACAGAAAAATTGTGCCCACCCATAAAGTTGAGGAAGTTTTCCAAAAAGTAGAATGTAAAGATGCATGTCCAATAAACAGATGCCAAGATGGAGCTAGGAGTGCGAGGAGTTGTGGGGGCTGATGCTTGTGAAAAATAAGGGAGAAGGAAACAGGATTGGGTAGGGTCTTCAGAATATGATGTAGATGTGACTCCTGTGAAAGGAGTGAAGGAAGGAAACAGATCTGGGCGGGGGAGCCTGACTTTGATGATGATGATCAACAAAGTCCTGCCTAACCCAGGGGGTCCCCCAAAGTCCTGGGTAACCCAGAGCAAAGACTGTCCATTAGAGGAGCCTCACATGGGGGAGAAATGGCCAGGCCCCAATGTCCCCACTGTGCTCAGTTACTGGCTGGAGCTGCCTAAGAAGACCTTGGACTTGGCTGCAAGACTGTGATGGATCTCAAACATGTCAGCCAAGTGTACTCTGCACACTTGTGACAAGTTCTTCCTTGAAAGGAAAACCCAACAGGCACCTCCATGGCTGACATAAGGTGAAAAATAGGAAAGAACGCGTAACAAAATGAGAAGACCACTGCAGGAATCTAACATCTGAGCAAAGGAGTTCCTGAAAGAGAATAGAGAAAACAGAGGACAGGAAATAGACAATGAAATATTTCAAATATTTATCAGAACAGACCCACATCAAGGCCAGTTACCAGTAAACTTCAGAACACAGGGATAAGAAGAACATTCCCCAAGATTCTTTCTACAAAGTTTCAAGTATCAAAACGGCATCAGACTTCTCAACAGCAGTCTTGGAAACCAGAACATGAGGGAGAACTGTTTTCAAAAGTATAAAAGAAAATTATTTTCAGCCTAGAATTCTATATCTAGCCAAATCATTAATAAAGCAAGGGTAGAAAAAAGAAAGAACTTTTCAGATTTACAAGGGCTCAAAAACTTTACCTCCTATGCACCCTTTCTTAAGAAAGCCACTGAAGGGTGTGTTCCATTAAAAACAAGGGAAATAACCAATGTCACCCCAATAAATCTAACAATAAAAAAAACAAGGGAAAAAACAAGGAAGAGTAAGACCTGGGGCCCAGGAAACAGGGGAAGCCAACACAAGAGAGGGGTGAAGGGCATCTCCCAGGTGACAGTGAAGGGGGTTCCCAGGGCACCATCTCCAGGCAGCAGACCTGGAAGGGAGGCTGCTCACATTGGAATAAGTCAAAAGGTTCTAGAAAAGATTTCTTCCAGGAGATGAGATTGATAGAATACCTAATGTATTTGAACTTTTGAGAGATTTATACAACTTGGCAAGAATGTGGGTTAAATTAGCCATTAAACAGATAGCAAAACAAGCCCTCTTCTGAGAAAAAGTTATTAAACCCAAGAAAACAAAACTTTTGTTCATAAAAGGGAAACAAATTTAAAACTTCTGCTCTGCAAAAGACATATTTAAGAGAATGAGAAGATAAGACATAAAATTGGGGGAAAATATTTCCAAAAACATCTGATCTGATCAAGAACTGTTTATCTGATAAAGGACTATTATCCAAAGTATACAAAAAAACTCTTAAAACTCAACAGTAAGAAAATGTACAACCCAATTAAAAATTGGCAAAAGATCTGAACAGACACCTCATGAAAGATGATACACAAATGTCAAATAAACAAATAAAAGATGCTCAACATTATACGTCATTAAAGAATAGCAAATCACAACAACCATGAGTTACCACGACACACTTATTAGAATGGTTAAAATCGAAAACACAACACTAAATGCTGTTGAGGACATGGAGCAACAAGAACTCTTGCTCATTACAAGTGGGAGTGCAAAATGGTACAGCCACTTTGGTCAACATTTTCTTACAAAGCTACACATACTCTTACTGTATGACCTAGAAAACATACCCACACAAAAACTTGCACATGAATGTTTATTCATAATTGCCAAAAACCTGGAGGCAACCAATATATCCTTCAATAGGTGAATGGATAAACAAATTGTGGTACATCCATACAATATTATTATAAAAAGAAATGATCTATCAAGCCACAAAAAGACATGGTGGAACCTTAGCATATTGCTAAGTGAAAGAAGCCAATCTGAAAAGGTTACATACTATATGATTCTAAATGCATGATATTCTGCAAAAGCCAAACCTATAGAGACAGTAAAATGATCAAAGATAAAAAAACAAAAACAAAAAAAAGGAAAGAAAAGATTAGTGGTGACCAGGGGCTTATATGGAGGGAAGAAAGAATGAATAGTGGGAGCACGGGATTTTTAGGGTGATGAAACTATTCTGTATAATACTGTAATGGCAGGTCCATGACACTAGCAGCTGTCCAAACCCATAGAAAGCAGGACACAGAGTAAGCCCTCATGTGACTGATGAACTCAGTTAAAAATATGTATCCATTGGTTCATCAATTGTAACCAGCCCACCACACTAATGCAGAGTGTTAATCAGAGGGAAAACTGGGGGGATGAATGGTATGTGCACTTTCTGCTCAGTTGTAAACCTTTAAAGCTCTAAAAAATAAAATCTATCATGAAAAAGGGAAAAAGGGAAAGAAATAGTATTCCACATAAAACTGTAAATTAAATGTTTCCACAATGTACAAGTTCTACCAACCTTGCGCATATTCTTATGCAACTGAATTGGGAGGGTGAGAGATACAAAGTGTGTATGTGGGGGGCGGGAAAGAATTAGCCCTCATCTTCCAAAGTAAAGCCTGAAACTGAAAGGAAGCAACATAAACACGCTACATGGGAAACACGGAGGGAAAATGGCTAAAAGAGTTGAAATGATTGTCTTTAAGAAGTGGGAAACAGAGCCAGGGCTGCCCATGTTTCTGGATTCTAAGCGATGGGCATGTGTAGTTTGAATAAAAATGAAGACTGTTTACAAAAGGAAAGTGGAGATAGCAATAAGGACGTAAGAGAGACGAGGCAGTGGCAGGGTGCAGTGAAGCCAGCTCCCCCAGGAAGCTTTGCTGGGGGGGGGGGTCCTGGAGAAAGGACGGGGAGGTGCAGTGGGGAGCGAGGCGGCCTGAGCAAACCAGGCCGCAGAGGGCGAGGGGCCTCTCCATCACGGAAGCACGTGGGAAGGAGTGAGGGGCTCGGCTTTGATGGCAGGAGGCGAGAGAACTGCATCCGAGCTGTCTGTTTTCTCAGCGAGCGGGGAACCACGATTTGAACAGAGAGGAGTAAGCGGGAGAGTCATCGGGGACCTTGCCGCTCAGAGTGGGCTGCACGGACCGGACCGCCGCGTAGGCAGCACGCGGAGGCGGGTTAGAGCTGCAGAACCTCGCGCCTCCCCCAGGTCCCAAGGACAGTCACCGGCAGATTAAAGTTTGAAAAGCACTGCCCAGAGAAAATGGGGAAAAGCAACCGGCAGCCACGGGGGAGTTGTGACCATGAGTGAGAGGGGAAGCTCCAGCCTCCTGTGGGGCACTCTGAGCAGTGTGGACTTGCCCGTGCAGGCAGGGAGAGCCAGCGATGGGTGGCTCTGGGCCAGGCAGGGACTACCGCGGGACAGGTGGGCGCGGGAGGGGGTTTTCCAGGGAGTGCTTGTGGTGGGCAGAGCCCAAGCGGCATGAGGTGGACAGTAGTGGCAGAAGGGAGCTGATGGGCAGTGAAAAAGTGCTAGGGACAGTGGGTTAGTGGTCTCTGTGTGGTCCAAGAGCGGTTGCATGTGGGTGTCTGAGCAATGATGAAGAGGATGGATGGGGGGAACATAAAGAAGGGTGACCAAAACGCAGACCTCAGACTGGTGAGGTGTTGGGTAATTCGAGGTCTGGGCGTGAGTAGCAGAGGTCACGGACCTGGGGGGCCTGCTGTAGGCTGCCTGAGATCAACTCTGTCCCCCCACCCCACCCCCACCACACCAGCCCTGAGGTTTATACCCTGCAAATCTGAACAGCTGGTTGAGATTGATTCATTTGCTCTGAGTGAGGTCTGAGCATCAGAATTTTTTTAAAGCTACATTATAATGAGTTTCAGACACACCAGGTGTCGTTAGAGACACAACATCTGACAGAAAGAGACAAACAGGGCAGCAACAAGAAAGTACCCTGGGGCTGGCATAACCAGGGGAGCCTGACCAGGAAAAGCAGAGTTGAGTAGGGGCATCTGGGGAGGGGCTGCATATCCCTAGTTGGAGATGAGCAGAAGATAGAAATGTCATGGTCTTCTCTTGGAGAACCAGAAAGCAAACAGAGACGGAGATAGAGGCAGAGAGAACCCAGCGCCGGGGGTCCCTCGTCCGTCCTGAATTGCGTCTAAGTGGCCACTAGAGGGAGTGCTGCGCTCACGCAAAAGGGTGTGGCCCCAGCGGGCCGCCCGGGAGCTGGCTCTGGCCTCCTTTCCTGACAGCTTCTACGTTCAAAGTTCAGATTTTGCAGCCATACACCCTGAACTTAACTCCAGGTCCCAGTACTTCCAAGGCCCTGTCACCTTGGTCAGGTTACCCGAGAGCTCTGCAACCCAGCTTTGTCAGCGGAAAGGGACCCAGACGCAGTCCCCATTCTGAGGTTGGGCGGAGAACAGGCACAGGCCTCTCTGGGAAACGGCGTGATGGTGCAGGAGCCTTTGCCACCACCTCCGTCTCTCTCTGCCTCTCCTGCCGAAACCAGATCCAGGGCGAGAAAGGGAGGCCGATTGCTCCATTTGGATGAAGAGCGGGGCTGGGTTGGGGGTGGTGTCCAAGGCAGGGACAGGGCCGAGCCCAGGCACCGGCTCCTGCTCAGTCTTGCTGGTGCTGTTGTCTCACATCAGACCTCACCTGTGGCCGGTTCCTGGCCGTGGTCTCCCCCTTCTGGCCCTGGGCCTTCCTGCCGCCTCCAGATGCCCAGGGGACCAGTAGCTGCCCTGACCTGGCAACCATGTCATGCCTGGACCAATGTCACTGCCTGGTGCCCAACAGGCTCAGAAGGGGTGCCATTCTCCTCACTGCCCATCACCCCTCTCCTGCCAGATCAGCAAGAGTTGATCCATCAGGCCATACCCCCAGTTTTTGTTCCCTGGTTTGCAGAGAGCCCCTGTATAGAGGTTGCCCCTCTGTCCTATCCTTGGTCTCACAGAGGATATACGCTGCCCTGATTTTTTTTTAAATGGTGTGCTAATATTGCCCTGATTTTTTAAAAAATGATTTGCTAATATTTTTAAAATCAGGGCGTTACATCCTAAGTACCAGATTTCCAACTTCTCATGAAAAACTGGAAGCTCTGAGCAGCTGAGCCCCCATTCCCACATGACAACAGTGGGCCACAAGGGAGGGAAGGCCACCGCTCAGATGGGTGTGAGGCCTCTCCAGACCGTGTGCCCCACTCACAGTCACTCCCACTACGCCCCCACACCCCGATCATCTCAGTCTGCCACCCTGTGAAGGAAGCACTGTGCAGAAGAGGGCTCCCATAAGCATGTCCACAGTGCAGCTCCTGGCCCAAGGCAGGCAGAAATGCAGAGATGGGGGTGGGGACCCCAGAACTGACAGCAGACCCTCAGGGTCAAGGAGTCCTGGGGACCAGAGGACTGCTCAGTATCTTCAGGTGTTTGTGGAACTTTATGGCCCAGGTACCCAGGGCAAACTGCACACACACACACACACACACACACACACACTATCCAATCTGTCAGCAGATCCTGCCACTTCTCACCACCCCTACTCCCACTGCCTTGGTCCAAGTTGCTATCTTCTGTCACCTGACTGGGTGCAGGAGCCTCCTCACTCCCACTTTTGACAACCCACCCCCCGCCCCCAGTTTGTCTTCCCCACAGCAGCCAGAGGAAGCCTATTAAAACCTCAGACACGCTTTATCCCTCCCCTGCCCAAAACCCTCCAATGACTCCTACTTCACTCAAGTCAAAGCCAAAGGCTTCTGGTGGCCTTGAAGGAACTGCCCCCATTACCTCTTGTCTCCATCAGCCTTCTTGTTGTTCCTAAGCATCCCAAGCGCACTCTGGCCTCAGGACCTTTGCACTAGCTGTTCTTTCTGGCTCCTTGTGCCTGGCCCCTGCCCCACATCTGCATGGCTCCCTCCCTCACCTCCTTCAAGTTTCTGCTCACATGTAACCTCCTCTGTGAGGACCTCCCTCCCTGTATGCTTTGTCCCTTCCCTGTTTCCTTTCCTCCACAAATCCCTTGAAGCAAATCATTTATATACGTGCTGTTTGTTGTCTTCTCCCCTCATTGGAATGGATGAGGGCAGGGATTCTTTCGTTTTGTTCACTGCAAACAGTGCCTAGCACATATGAGGCACTCGATAAATATTTGGTAATTGAATGAATGAATGAACGAACCTGTGAAATGAGGGCAATGGCAGTACTGAGCATGCAGAGTAGCTGTGAGGACTGAGTCAGACCATGTGTGTCATGCAGGGTGTGACCAGTGCAGTTGCACAGCACCCCACATTTGGTGTGTAGGACCCTATAGTTGGCATCTTGCAGTTCTTAATGATTTCATCTTTAAATCTGTAAGTGAAATCTGATGGGACAGTGGATCATGCACCAGGAGCAATCCCAACCTCCCACGTCCCCTAGATGGGCTCTTGGCCACACACTCTTTGCCCCCACCCAGTCACCACCACTGTCCTTTGTCTGGCAGGGAAATGGGTTCAGGTAGGTGCGGTGTCAGGTGTGCAGTAGGGTGGCCCAAGGCATGTGTGAGGGTCTGCTCTGGCCCTGCATGTATCCTGTGTACAAGGGAGCATGACATTAAATAGCAAATAAAAAACACCATGATAGGCTGAGAGAGAGACCGAGGTAGACAGGAAATGCTTTGGTTCTGGCCGTGCTGTCAAGTACTGACACCTCACAAAGGTTAAGTGCTCTCTCCACTGAAGCTGTTGCTGCTATTCAGGATCCCACAATTGGAGAGAAACAGGGCCCAAGCAAAGGAAAGCCCTTAGGCTCCTGGGACAGGTGCTGGCCTTCCAGATGACATCCCCCTGCTGTCCCGCAGCCCTGCATCCTGGGTCTGGACATGAGCCCCTCCCTCACTGGCCTCAGTTGTCTCATCTGTGAGCCGGGGCGAGTCCTGCAGCTCTCCCTTCCCACAGCGACAGCAGATGTGCATTTGCTTTTAAACTTAACCATCGGGAGATATGTAGGTAGTAGTCACAGCTCCCGATCCATCACAGGGATTATCATGGTTGCTCTGAGGGGTCCCTGGTCCCTGGGTCAAGGCTCAATGTCTGCCCCCACTGAAATTTCAAAGGGGATCTAGCTTTAAGCCCTGAGGAATGGGCGACAGGGGACCAGGCCTCAGTGGTGACTTCAGGTGCAAGTGTTAATAGGATACATGGCCCTGGTGAGGGCTTCAGACCCTGACCGTAACTTCAGACCCTGGGGGCGGCTGCCTACGCTGAGGGTCACTGCAGGACTTAGTAGTGGCCTCTGACCCCAGTGGTGGTGGCAGAACTTGGTGACACTGGGAGGTGCCAGGCTTTTTGTTCTCTTTCCTCCATGCTGCCTAAGCCCACTTCTCTTCCCAGCCTAGAATTTGAGCCATTCTCTGGGATCCACTTAATTAGTCAAGCTCATTAACTCCCACAGGTTTCTCCTCCCCCCCTAATTAACTGACTTAATTAGGGCTTGCAGGGCTGGCTCCACCCAGCCCCCTCCTGCTCCTACCCCTGGCTCCTACCAGGCCCCTGGTTCAGGCAGGGAATGGATGAGGGTGTGGCCTGGGCCCCTGCAGCCCCCAGGCCTCCACCTTGTTCCCCTCCCCCAGTCCCAGAACATCAGCACAGGGCAGCCCACAGGCAGGAGTGGAAATCTGGACAGGAAGGTGGGTGCAGAGAGGGATTGAAATGAGATAAAATGGAATCAAATGCCAGGGAGAAATGAGGATGGCTTGGGACAGATGGGCTGGGCAGTGTGGGTGGTTAGGGGCCGGCACCCTTGGGCTGGCCTGGGTTTGAGTCCCAGTTAATGTGTAAACTTCAGTAAACGCACCTCTGTGTGTCCCAGATACACGATTGTACCCACACTACCATGTTATTGTGAGGCTTAAATGAGTTGATATCTGTAAAACGCAGAGACCTGTGGTTGTTACATAAGTGGGTGGGGATGAACAGAGGCTCTTTGAAGGCAAAGGACTAGAGGATGGAGGGGAAAGCCAGAGGGTGCTGTTCCTAAGTGCCAGGGGAACCCCCAGGCAGGCTCTGGGGTGCCAGGAATGGACTAGGCCCAGGGATTGGCCTGGGAGAGGTTAGAAAGATAAGTAGCAAGACGGGAACAGGCCAGGCTGTCCCATCTCACTCTGGGGCTCAAGGTGTCTGGCCTTGTTAGTTCAGGACCTTTATACTCTATGCCTCAGTTTCCCCATCTGGGGGAAGGCCTAGCCTTGTGGAAGCATCTGGCACACCCTAGATCAGGGGTCCGCAATCCCTGATACCAGTCCGTGGTCTGTTAGGAACTGGACCACTATTCATTGCCAAGTTTTCCAGGCAGGGCAGGTTTCGGCGGTGGTACACCTGGTTGAAAAAACACACGTGGAGCCGACATGGGGGACCATAAACACGCCAGCAAGCAAGCTACTCTATTGCGCACCTGGGACTATATATACGTATTCAAACAAAAGTGTCATCTTGCCGCATCTGCCCAGTAGTAGTTGTTTGGGTTTTCATGGTTACGTAAGGCGGTACATGCGCAGTAACTGTCAGCCCCAGGAATTCCTCAGCCCCAGACATGGACTGATGATACCAAGGTCAAGCCTGGGTGGCAGGCCTGGCTTTAACCCTTTACAGTGGGCCTGGCTGTAAGTCTTTACAGTGAGCCTAGCTTTAACCTTCTGGGGACTGACACTCCACCCCTACAGGGCTGCCCATAATGCATATCCTTGGGCCCATAGCCCACAGCAGCAACATAGGGCACAGCAGAAGACTGCCAGACTGCTAGCAATAATCACATGGATCATTAGTATCCACCGCCAGGTGAACCCTAAGGAGTTCTACCAAGTGCGAGGGGTCAGCACATGGGGCGCCCAACCAGCAATGCGATTAGCAGCTGAGCGGTGTTGTTCTATACACAACGGGACTTGTTCCTGTAGTTCCATGTGTCCCCCCACCACCCAGCCCCACCCATTAGTCATCGCATAACCAAACAGAGGGGGTTGGTTATTATGGTCCTTGGGGAGCAAGTTGTCTACTGCCCAGCAATGTTGGTCCCAGTCAGCGGTGCTGCTCCATGTACGTAACCGCGTCCAGGTGTGTAGGGAAGCCAGGTGGATCCGCCACGGAAGGCCCTCAGCTGCCTCCACCGGTATTTCCGTGCAGATCCAACGGCGGGCAACATTGTGCACCTGAGCAAACGTATGTGCCCAGGACAGGATACTATTGCCTGTCATTAGCCTGGGCGGTAGGACAAAGCAGACAGTGACACCATTAAAGGAAGATCTTTACCCTCAGGGAAAATACAGGCAATGTGTCTATCTTGTGACAACAATGTGGCCCATAAGGACTTTGCCCCCGTCCATGGCATCCGTAACCAAGACCGCACCCAGCCCTCTACCGGATCCCTTGATTGGGTGGTCACCAGATTAGGACCTGTTATGGCCTCACAGGCCAGAAGGGCAGCAGAAATAGCAGCTAGCTGTTTTTCTATAACAGAATAGCGGGCTTCCGCCCCTTTCCACAACTGAGACCAGAAACCAATGGGCACTTTACGAGTCCCGTGTTTCTGCCACAAGCCCCATCCAAACCCATTGTCATCCACTGACACTGTTAAAAGGAATGGTAGGGTGGTGTCAACCACCTGTAGGGTTCGGGGTTGAGCCACTGCCTGCTTGGTGGTCGAAATGACTGTTCTGTCTCTGGGGTCCAATCCCAAGTAGCCCCTCGCCGTATCAGGAGATGTAAGGGGCGAGTTAAAGTGGCTAAATGAGGAATAAACACCCTCCAATAGCCCAGCAAACCCAAATAGGTCTGCGATTGCTTCACTGTTGTTGGCCGGGGATATGCCTGTATCTCATCTATGACTGCCTCCGGCACAACCTTAGTCCTACCCGACCAGACGACTCCCAAGAATCTGACAGACAGACCAGGCCCTTGGACCTTGTCTTCTTGATGGCCCACCCCAGGTTTCCGGGGCTTCTTATAACCTGGTGGCTGCAGTCTCGAGCTCTGCGAGAGAATCAGAGGTTAGCATTGTATCATCCTTATAATGGAGCAGATGCACCCCTGCTGGCTTCCGCCAGGTGGCCACGTCCTGAGCCACCAGTCCGTGGCACGGGGGGGCTGTGCAGATATCCCTGGGGACGCACCAGGAAAGTCCATTGTCGTCCTTCCCACGTGAAGGCGAACCGCTCT